>JAFELO010000988.1:0-34291 GCA_017140195.1 Eumaeus atala
ACCTCACACCTCTGTTCTTGCTGTACCGTACCTCACACCAGCCAATTTAATTTTACGAAGGCGATTTCTTGAGTTAAAGTGAATGTTGAACATTAGAGGCATGTGGGGCAGCTCACTGAAAAGTTTAATCTCTTATTTATCGAATACGATACCAGACCTGATGCTCGAGTCAGGCTCTTAAGCCTGAAGGCATTAAATATTAAGTATAATAAGTTTAACGTGTAGTTAGCTAAACTCATGAATATTGTAAAACGAATTCTTAAGCACCATGACACGGCACTCGCGGCAGTTTGATATTTGTAATTTGTGGTGGGTTTAGTAGTAAAATAATGTAGTAGACTCACCCTTGGTGTATTGAGATCACCTTGTGGGAACCCAGAGACTCGCTGTAACATGTCGAGATATCACAATACAAGTAGAACACGTATCGGTAGTCGGCAGTCGGCCGTCAAGCCCATATAAGCAGAGGCAAGTTTGAGTGGTGTTGCCGCTCTGTTACTTTAAATGGATATGGAATCGGTGGCAGTGCTGCAAGTGTCCCACATCCCCCTGCCGTAGGCGGCGTCACACTCGCTGGCACACTCGCAGTGTTCGCTGGTCCACGCCTTACTAAAGATTGAGAGAGTTCACTTAAGTGTTTAAAGTTGTTACATAGACGCAGTGTCATTGTAATTGTGCAACGCCTAGGCACTGGGCTAGTTCAGCATAGATTGTGTCGCCGCGCGCCGTTTACTTCCATACTACATTCACGCCAATTAACATTCGCGTAACAGTCTATATGTATCTATGTTCTTATATATAAAACAAATCTACATAATAGATTTTCATGCTATTTTTACAAAAAGGTGCAATTCTGGAGGAAAATGAAAAAATAATAAATACAACTATTCTCTTCCCACCCGAAGTGTCTTTTAGTACCGATGAAGCTCTCGGCCACCTCCACGCACCTGCGCCACTCATTTCCGTCATCGACTTTTTTTCTCCCTCAGTTTTACATGTTCCTCGGCGTAGTCCATAGTCCTCTTTATCGGCTTTATATTTTCTGTCGCACAGGGACAGTTAAAAAACCAACCAAGAGCGCGTCGGACTCGCAAATGAGGGTTCTGTATAAACAAACGAAGAGATCCCACAGTCTAAACGGCTTAAAAAAATATAAAATAAATTAAAACGGGATTTAAAAAAACAAAAATACCGACTGCTAATTGAAAAGAAACAAAACAAGTCTTCTTCAGCTTTACATCCAATACCTTGGCAAAAATCTTCGCGGTTGTTCTTTTTATTACTTTCTTTTATACTTTTATATTTGAAATCATACTACACCATATTGTAGCGGTTCATAAGATGACCTACCTGCCTACCTGCGCACCTGCCAAATTTACAGTACCCGTAACCTCCGAGAAGACATACGAACGAAGTCTGTGACATACGAACGGACAGACGGACGTGAGGACAAAGTATTTAAATCAGATTCAACAGACGGGAACACTTCCGTGCAGTAGCCGGCGCGGATGCCAATGGCGGATGTCGTCGTGGCGCTATTGAAAGAGTCCTATGTCCGAGTGTGGGGCATGCGGTGTGCGAGTGCTGACGGCGCGCGCTCGCAGTAATTACTTTCCACATGAACTGAAGGCTAAGACAGGAGATGTGATCTGGTTTGTTGTGAAGCTGTTATGTGGCGCCTGGCGTCCTTCTTCCTGTACCGGCGCTCGCTGCGGTTCAACGAGCTGCTGTTCCGGCACGCGGCGCACGGCAAGTTCAACCCGTACAACGTCATACAAGTCGTCAACGGCTGCCAGTTCGGAGACTGGCTCTTCTTGTACTATCTAGCGAAGAATATGAAAGGAATTGTTTTCCAGTAAGTATTTTTTACTTAATTTTGGTACAGGCCTACTGAACTTGTTATTGTATGTGCCTAAGAGGTTTCTGGCAGGATGTTCTTCGAAAAATTATTTCAGTGTTAGATAGCTCGAGTAAAACCGCAGGCACTGCTCGTATATGATATAACCAGTAGGTTGTAACTTCGCGTAGGACTTTCATATAAAATTTTTAATCCTTTTCATCCCCTTCGGAAATGTATTTACAAAAATCCTCTCTTTATGCTCCGCCAGAGCGTACGCACCAAGAAGCAAAATACGTGCCAAATTTCAGCGTGTCGCGTTCAGTAGTTGCGGCTGTGCGGTGTCTGTCTGTTCATATGTTACTAGCAGCCGCTCCGACATGTGAACAATACATGTTACTTGCAGCCGCTCCGGCATGAGAACACTACATGTTACTGGCAGCCGCCCCGGCATGTGCATACTACATGTTACTGGCAGCCGCCCCGGCATGTGCACACTACATGTTACTGGCAGCCGCACCGGCATGTGCACACTACATGTTACTGGCAGCCGCCCCGGCATGTTCACACTACACGCTACCACGACAAGCTCTACTGATGATGGAACAGCGTCTGTCGGGACAGCCACTTATCGATCAGTTCTGTAGCGATCAAGTATAATGATTTATTATGATATGTTTTCAGACCCTTGTTTAAATTATCGTAGTTTTCCTACGGACCCCTAACGTTATATAGCCTATGTTCATCACACAACAAATTACAGAATTCTAATGGTATTTTTTTTCTCAAAAAGTTGTTTTGTTTTGAAGCCTATTCAATATAAACAAACAAACAATGAAATGTTTAGTCTTTATAATGTTTCACATTAGTATAGATGTAGGTGCTAGTACAATCTATATAATATATCTTCGTATATTACAGGCAACTTTTCGAACGTCTCGCCGGAGAATTAGAAAAAAGAGATTTGCCTTTCGAGCAAGACGGCTACGAAGATAAAGGAGCAGAGCCCGTACTCATAGGAAGAGTTGACTACGATGACGAGACGCTGCCGCTGAAGGACGCCAAGAAAGTGTCGTAGAGCCGGTGATAAGTAACAGGACCGTGGTGAAGCGGGAACTGTGCGAGCTACACCGAGCACAGGCTGTAGCTGTGCCGAGCGCTCGCGCTGCCAGCGTCTGATCCCAGAGCGACAGCTAGCACAACTGGCCGCTTGTGCCACACATAGTAATAAAAACGTGTATAGTGCCGCGACTACTACCTGTACCTGTACCAGTCATTATTTTTTGTTTTTTCCGTCTGATCCAGATTCATCACAAGAAATTCTTCTCTAGTCATAATTTAGAATATGTTAACGCGTAACATTATATTAGAACCAATTTTCATACTTGTTAATTATAGAATTTTCAACATTTTTTGTGGCGATAGTAGTAGCCACATCATAACTGCATATTTTTTTTGTTGACGCGGGGAAACGCATTTACGCGCCTTCGCCGGCCCTGGGTGGGGTCCAGTGGTGAGTGGGACTCGCGTTTCAATTGGCTTCGCTTGGGTTTACCCCAGGCTACTAAGCACCACCACCCCGGCAAGGCTTGAACTATGGTGGGGATCATAACTTAACATAACTTAAACTAACCTAATAACTACTATACCCTTAAAGCTAGTTTAGATACCTATACTCGTTATTATTATTGTTTTGGAGGCTTGAGATAGATATTATTTTAACATTTGCACTAGCATTTTAGATAAAATACAACAGCGTAGAACTGAAGTCTCCTTACGTAGGAAATTTAATGAATTTATTAGTTGGCGTTAAGTTAATATGTACGATATGATAATATGTAAGATATGTGTTAAGAACCACTTCTACTAAAAGTTTTATAAGATTGGTAGTGTACTTAGAGGCAACAGCTAAGTGTTAGTCGACTATGACTGCAATTGCAACAGGATGCGTTGTTGCGTCAAATGTACTGTCGGCGGCTTGCGTCATCAACTTCTGACGACAAGTGCAACAACATTAAAAGTGCTCAGGAATATTATTGAGGTTACAGGAACCTTCCGAAGAATTGAACTTCTGTGCTGCGTTTGTAGCCGCAATACTCCAAACATTGCAGTACTTACTATGAATTCTTTCAATGTTTAGTACATATATTATGTATAATATAGATTATGTACTAAATTTCTTATTATTACATTATTAACCATTTATTCAAATTATGGCGATGATTTCAAAAATATGCACGTGCTGTGTGATGTGTGTGAAAGTTTACTAAATCTGAATAATCCCGGGGTCGTATTCTACTGCTACTCTTCACAACAAATGTTTATTGCTCTCGTATGAGATGTAAATAGGCCCAATGACTTATTTATCATCATCATGGTACTAAATAATAATACCCCCCCCCCCCCAGGACGGGGCGACTCGAACTTAGTGTTTCACGTGACTCTACTAGTAATGTTACAACCACCGAAAAGCCCGTAATAAAATACCGGCTATTGATAGGCTTTTTTGGTATTATACAGAGGTTTCATGATAATAATAAAGCATTTTTTCTGCAAAAATCTACACATTTAAAGGTACAGAAAAATAGTAAAGGGTTTGATAAGTCCGTGAGTTTGAAAAGAAAAACAAAATTTTTGTAACAGTTCGTTGAATCTTCCGGATAATGTAGTAGCTTCCGATTACTGTCTGGTCTTTCTTTCTAAATAATCTATGAAAATAGGCCTTCAGCCGTCCCAAAGGACTGACATCCCTTGACCAGCCGAACAGACCGTTCTTGTTGTTTCGTGCTCGTCGTCCAGTAGAAGTTCATTGTATTGACCGTTGTATCTGGCGTTAATGGACAACGGCGTAGCCAATGGTTGAATAAAATCACACGCTGTTGACTTGGGCTACCTGCCAGTCACCCACCTCGCAGAGGGCACCCAGCTTGACAAACGCAAAACTTAGCTCGCTTTGTGTAGCAAATGTGAAAATGGAATGGTTTTAGCTACGTATAGTATATATAAGTACAAGCTACAAAAACCAGAAATTAAAATTTGGGAACAATAACTTTCTACTTAGTTACAAGTTATAAGGTCGCGGACTTGTCAAACTACTACACTTCATAACATGTTTAGCGTAGATAGTGTAGCTACAAAATTGTTTACATATAACAAATAATGTCTTTATCATCGTCATCATTATCAGCCCTTACCGGTCCACTGCTGCACATAGGCCTCTCTCGATGAACGCCAAGACGGCCATCTCCCGCCACTCGCATCCATCCCGGACCGGCTACTAGGATAGAATAATTTTTTATTTAGATTTATTTATTGAACGAATAGGTAAAGGTACCTACACAAATGTTTACACCAAAACATATAAGTTTATTCTTTAATAAGAAATCAGCCCAATTACTAAAAAATAACAGGCACACTCGATCCGGAAAACGTCTTCACCGCCACATAAACATCGGTAAGCGTCCCACACTTTGAGAAACCCTGAATGGCTACGAGAAAGGTATGGTGAGAAAAGAATGGAATTTTGGACGTCTTGGAATATATTTTCTGCGGGACGAGCGACGAGCGACGCCTCGACCCGTTTAAGTATCTGAGGAACGGTCGCTTAAAATCGTCCAAACTTTCTGGGAGGACACCGACAATCTCATACAACGTCGTGCCCGGCTGGAACGAGTACGCGACCCGCTAGCTGCGATTCTTCGTATCGGTCAGGGTTCATTTGATCAGGGGGTCGACGTTGCATTTTAAATTTTTAGGTTAACAAACCTAGCCTAGGTCGTTAAGAACAGACACTGTTCAGGAACTATGAAGATACCTCTCCCGACAGTCGCGGTGACGCCGCCGGCGACTCCGAACCGCCCGCTGCATACGACGCTGGCGTACCGTCAGCGGCCGGGCGGCAGTCCTTAGTGTCAGCTCACGTAACTGCTACTCTTAGGTGTATCACAGTGTCGTAGTTAAAATAATTTATATTTTACAGTATAATTCGATCGGGGTTAGTTCCATTGGTATAATCGCACCAGCAAGTAGGTACTAAACGAGATTCTAAACATTAATGACAGGGTCGCTAGCCGAACTCTCGCGTATGTACAACAGATTTTTTAATAATTTTGAAATCTATGAAAATTTTATGAATGAAATTTTTTACTGCCAAATGTTGACAGTTGCTTGTCTATAATAATTAATTTAATTATTGTTTTATCGTTATAAAATTACTCCAATTATATTAGTAAATGTTATTATTCTAAGCTGACTTAATCATATTATGATGTATAGCTTATAGAACAAATGAGAATTTTTAAAAAAAGTCTTTTTTTTATTACCGCCACTTCATTTGCTTGCACGCCTGTGGCTGGAGCTTTGATTATACGAGTACACACGTCTAGGTGGAGTAGCCCAAGGCGACGACGCAATACACGGCACATGTCACACGCAACGTGTGCGTGATGTTAATGCGTACATTGTATCGTCAATGTGTGCGTGTATACGGATACCACCAACATAAACCTTAAATATTGTTACTAAAACATGAGGAACTACTTACATCAAAATAATGGATTATGATTTAATTCATTTTTTTTTTTCATAAATATAATGTAAGATAATTATTACAAGTAATAAAGAATTAATATTTCTATTTCAGAAAAAAAAATCATATTTTAATCTGAAAAGCTTATATGTAAAAAATATATTTTTGCATCCAGTTAGTTATTCTGCTATATACTTGATAAACACTTAAATCCTGTAAACAATCAACTTACACCGGATACGATCACATTTACTGCAAGAAGGTTCCTATAAAACTGAAACTACGCATATCCCCGGAATGTCCGAGGGGAATAATTTCAAGATATTTCAGTGCCCAATGCCTATACCATACCAGTCCTCTCGGAAAGTATTGCGAGAGCAGGTTTTGGCTGGATATAGTTTATTCTGAAAATATGATTATTTATAAGTAAACAATGTACGTTCCAATTTTAGAACCACCCCGCAATTTTTTTACGAGCTATTCCAAATGATCGTGTCTTACTGACACGTGAACGTGTGCCGGGAACGTTAATTTTGCGCTATGATTTTTTTATGATTTCAAATATCACCTGAAACCGGACGACACATACGATAGGCTTCAAATGGCATATGTGTATGATAATCCTTCCAAGGCGACGTAAGGCATTGGTATAACGAATTACGGGATGAAGAAACAGACAGACGAATTACGTAGGTGGATTGAAAAGTATTGGGCCTAACCAAGAAAATAAACACATACTAAATCAGTTATATTTTTATTTTTCTATATAATTACAATCAAGTTCAGCCATCTCCCATTTAAAGCATTTAGACCGTTGGAAAAAATTCTTCTTTATAAATATTTTGACTCAAAATGTTCATAGAGAAGAATTTTTATTGAATTTGAAAATATTCATTTCATCTCCTGTTGTTTCGACCTCGTCGTTTGTCGAAAGCATTTGACGTCCCAAGTGCTTTTTTAAGTTAAGGAATAGAAAGAAGTCTGACGATGCCAGATCAGGTGAATAAGGTACTAGTTTAAAGCCAAAATTGTGGATTTCAGCCATTGATGGCACAGACGTGTGAATATGTACGTTATCTTCTTCAAAAAAGGCTTTCCTTCTGAGCAATCCTGTACGTTTTTCTTCTGTATCCTCTCGTAAACGAAGTAGTAAGGTACAGTAGTAATCAGAGTTTACAGTATGACCCCTTTCATGATCAGAGTTCATTCCATTACCTTATTTGCCGACAAAATCGCCTTAGCCTTCTTTTTAGGGAGTGGTGAACCATGTGTTCTCCATTGTTTCGGTTGTTTTTTGTTGTTGCGTACCCATAACCCATATCTCGTGCAGTGTAACAAACCGATTCAAAAAATCATCTGCATCGGCTGCAAATGACTCCAAACAGCCACGTCAAATAGTCAAACGCCTCCTTTTTTGTTCAACCGAAAGCAGTCGCGGAACCCGCCTCGCTGACACGTAGTGGAAACCTAATTCGTTGACCATGATGTTTTGCATTCGTTCATAAGATATGCCTATAATCTGGGTTCATCTTTCACACTCTCTCTTGAAACGCTTGAATTCTGTTATCCATGTTTTACGGTTGAAGAAGACAGAGGAGAATCTCCTGAAGCACCTTCTTATAGAGGTACTTAATGACGGCAGGCTGCTCGATTTGCTCCGTTTGCAAAAATATGTCCGATTGCTTGGTCCGGGTAGATTTGAGTTTTAGACTGGAATGACTCTGTGTCAGGCCGAGTACTTTTCAATCCCCTAGGTATCAGGAAATTCAACACAATATAGATTGGATCGGGAAGCGTTCACGAGATTTTACATGAACATCTTCGCGTGAGGAGCATAGTTTAACGATGGGTGCCGCACAAACTCAACTAGTCGCAGAAGCAGCCCCGGAATGGTGCAGAGACATGATAAATAAATTTGAAGCGGGCTCCTCTCGACCTGTTTACGACTTAATTACAGTTGAGTCCTGGATTTATCAATATTATCCACAAACGAAGCGACAGTCGACTGATTGTTTGTTAAAAAAAAGGTGTGACTTCTGTGAAAGTAAAGCGATCTAGAAGCGTAGTGCATGGGAAGACACATCTGTAAAATATGTAAAAGAGATTCTCCTGGATCTAGGGTTGCTTTATCACTAGACATGATAGTCGCGCAGACTTGCCAGTCTGTCATTACTAAGTGGTAGTAGCAGTAGTAAAAGGGCCTCACCCTTCCGGCGCACACACTGATTAGACGCTGCATAAAGCATTTTCCCTGCGAAAATAAACAAAGGTAGTTAAAGGGCCACCTATACAAATATAGTGTCTTTTGGCCAGTACGCATTAATATGTTTATTCAAAATCAGACTTTTCTGATTTTTAATAACGTTCAATTTACAACAAAACCACTTTTACGGATTTTATCGCGGTTTTTTAAATTATTTATGTAGCCCGACGTTTCAGGAGCTTTACAGCAACCATGGTCATGGATAGACTGAGATGACAGATGACCTGATGTACCAAGGTTTTAAAAGTACCCGAACAATTATAATTTTAGTTGTTCCAATTAACGCAAACAGTACTTATTGTATCTTGCTGTCATGAGGTGTTATGTTTACTTTTGATTTGATTATATTCACCACTGGATCCCAAGCAGAGGGAAGAACCCCGCCATCTTCTTTACTTAAATTTGGATGTTTTTTAATTTCAATAGCCTCACGGATCACCCTTGGAGGGAATCGTAACACGTCGGTGTTTCATATCGGCTGTATGTTCTTTAACGTGAGCTTTTATAGATCTTTTAGTTTGCCCTATATATGAGAGTCCACAGTCACAATCAAGCTTGTACACTCCTGCATCTTACAGAGGGATATGGCATTTCACTGATAGTAAGAACTGACTAATCTTCTTTGGTGGCTTAAAATAAGTTTTTATTGAAGCTTGCTTGAGAATATAGCCAATTTTATCAGTCACCCCTTTTAAGTATGGTACTATAGCAGGTAAGTGCTCGACAGTGGCTGGTTTCACTCGGCGTCTGTGGAGCAGACGGGGAACCCGAAGCTTGTTGTCTCGCAGAACTTGCTTGACATGTTGAAGTTCTGTATCCAGGTGTTGCTTGTCATAGATGCCTCGTGCTCTCTGAAACAAAGATTTACCCACGGTAGACAACTGTGTTGGATGGTGATGAGAATTGCCGTTTAGATACCGATCAGTACGGGTATGTTTTCTATACACTGTATGACTGAATGTGTTACAAAATCTGTGGTCTGTGAGCATGCTGAAGTTGGCCCCTGCCATTACATTACATTTGATAAAGCGCAACTCCTCACTAGGGAACACCGATTCCTTCCAAGGATGATCCGTGCGGCTATTAAAATGAAAAAACATCCAAATTTCAATAGAGAAGATGGCGGGGTTCTGCCCTCTGCTTGGGATCCAGTGGTGAACATAATCAAATCAAAAAGTAAACATAACACCTCAAGATAGCGAGATATAAAAAGTACTGTTTGCGTTAATCGGAACAAATAAAATTATAATTCTTCGGGTACTTTTAAAAACTTGGTACATCAGGACTTCTGTCATCTCAGTCCACCCGTGACCATGGTTGCTGTAAAGCTTCTGAAACGTCGGGCTACATAAATAATTTAATAAACCGCGATGAAATCCGTAAAAGTAGTTTTATTGTAATGACTAACATTCGCGTGAACTTAAGACATCAAAACGTTCAATTTGCCCGGATTTGGCAATTATAAATATGATAACAAAAGCTTTATGTTACTTATTGCGATTGATCTGATATTTTGTACAAGATCGGTCGTAGAAATAATCACAGGTTATGAAACATAAATATTTGTATGTCTCTTGGCCAGACA
Organism: Eumaeus atala; assembly: GCA_017140195.1. Lineage (NCBI taxonomy): Eukaryota > Metazoa > Arthropoda > Insecta > Lepidoptera > Lycaenidae > Eumaeus > Eumaeus atala. Next base: position 10,214 of record JAFELO010000988.1, read on the forward strand.
TCTACTAATGTGGTTCGGTTTGATTTCTATCTACTGCCGCAGCGTCCCGAAGCACAGTTGTTACCAAGAATTTCGGCCTCACAGGTAGCAACCACGACTGGTTCGGTCGCCGATATCGTAGTGTTCATGCGACACACATGCAACACGTTCCTATACGGATTACGGGGTTTGATAATAGTTATAACGCTGGATAAAACTTTATTCCTTAATAATAACTGAGATTTCTTTTTATTATGTATTATTGATAATGAAGGTACCTAAATTCTCTTTTGCTCATAATTTTGAAAACATTCAATCCAAAAAATATCTACTTTTAACCATAGAACTATAAACGAAATGGAAGAATTCATTGGCATATTATACATAAATCGTATGAACCTACAAGCAAAATGTATGTCGATGCAGGTCAAATATTCACGGAGTACTTCCGCAAACATATTGTCCCTTCTACTATGTATTACAAGTCGCTTATTGCTTCTGTTGTGCATGAGGTAGCACAGGCATCATGACACAAAACACTTTATCAAAATTCATATCTACGTAATAACTTATTTTCTCAGCAGGTGTGCAGTACTTTGTTTAGTTGACGCATTTACGCGCCATCACCAGCTGGGTGGGGTCCAGTGGTGTGTGGGGCTCATGGTATATTATAGTGCCGAATACCCACTAAAACCATCGTGACTGCCGTTACTGCCGTCATTGGTGCCGGAATCGCAAGTCATCAGGGCACCTCTACGGCTAGTCGGTCGTGACCGACTCCACCTCCACAGGGGAGTCACCATAGTGGACACCCCCCGCCAACTTTAGGACAGTGCAATGGGGTGAGAGGAGCGAGTCCTGTGCGCAGAAGCTCCAACTATTCCTGCTGTTTTGTCCCCTCATCGTATTAGAGGTGTACAAAGAGCAACCCCTCGGATTTATTGCTTCGCCCAAGGTGTCCGGGTTCACCGCAGGCTTTTTACCTAAGCTAGGTCTAACATTTACAGAAATGAGGATTGAATACTCGGTCTAACACAGATTCATTCAATTCTAAAAATAAAATCTACCCACAATATTTGGTTCATTTCAGACTAGTTAATTGTGTGAACTTCGAAACGTGTCCGATAATTAGTTGTGATTTTATATTTTTTTAACAATCGGACATAGTTTCTGCAAATGGAGCAAATCGAGCAGCGTGCTGTCAGTAAGTACCTTCATAAGGAGGGCTATCACCGAAGGTCTTTCATGATGATATGGTCAGCACTTTAGAAGATTCTCCTCTGTCTTATTCAACCGTAAAAAATGGATAGCAGAATTCAAGAGTGGTAGAGAGAGTAAGGATGAACTCCACTCTGGTCTTCGACGTCCACTACCAACAAAAATATTAAAAAGTTTATTAAAAATTATTAAAAGAAAATATTAAAAAGTTTATTAAAAATTATTAAAAGAAAATATTAAAAATTATTGATTTAATTATAGGGGACCGCAGATTGAACACTAGAGAGATAGCCGAGATTATAGATATCTCTTATTAACGAACTCAAACCATCATAGTCAACGAATTGGGTTTCCAAGGTGCCTGCTTTCAGTTGCACAAAAAAGTATGCGATTGACTACTTCAAGTGACTGTTTAGAGTTATTTGAAGCCCATGCAGACGATTTCTTCTATCGTTTTGTTACAATGGACGCAACATGGGTGACACAATGGCTGTAAGCCAGAAACAAAGCAACAACCGAAACAGTGGAGAAGATCTGGTTTACCACCCGCTAAAAAGGCTAAGGCGGTTTTGTCGGCAAATAAGGTAATGGCGTCAGTATTCTGGCACTCGAAGGGTGTGATTATGATTGATTATCTTGAAAGGGGTCAGAAAATAAACTCTGATACTACTGTGTCTTACTACATCGTTTACGAGGGGCATAATAAAAGAAAAGCGTCCAGGAATGCTCAGAAGATAAGTTCTGTTTCATCGACATAATGCCCGTGTTCACACGTCTGTGTAATCAAGGGCTGAAATCCACAATTGTGACTTTGAACTATTACCACACCTGCCTTACTCACTTGATCTGGTACCGTCAGACTTCTTTCTGTTCCTTAAACTGAAAAAGCACTTGGGAGGTCAAAGATTTTCGACAAACGACGAGGCCAAAACAGCTGTAGATGCATATTTTGACTCTAAGGAAGAATTATTTCTTTTCAAGGGTCTAAATGCTTTAAATGGGAAATGGCGAAAGTGCAACGAACTGGACGGTGATTATATAGAAAAATAAAAATTAAACAGTTTTATTTTTTTATTGTGTTTATGTGCTTGGTTGGTTGGTGATACTTTTCAATCCACCCTGGCAACACTACCTACCGTACTTTTATTATTTTTAAAGTTTAATATGTTATGTGCTGTGCGGTGCTGGTTGGGTGTTACGTTGTTATGGGTTTCTGACTGCAAATAAAATATGTTTCACTTAGTTACTATATTATATTATTGACCTGAGAGTTAGTTTACGAGTTAATTTCTGACAGCTTGTTATCTATTAGTTGTTAGTATGTTACACATCTTTGGCAGTGTTTGTGAAGACGAGTCGCTTTAGAAGGAATGTCTTATGAAAACAATTAAGTCAATAAAGCGGTATTGGTCAAAGTCGGTTAAACTACTAGTTGGCGGCGCTTGTCCTGACAACAACAATTCGACTGACTAGCGAAGACTTTTGTGTCTTCAGGTTTAGGGAGGTATCGGGGGACAGACCCCCTCTTTTCCCGCAGATGGGAAGAGATGTATCGGGTTGATTGTGGGCGTATCCTTTGGTAACTATTTTTTAGGATCGAAAAGGGGGAAGCGGTCCCCCTCCCCACTCTAGTGGGACGGCGCGAGCAAGATGCCGTTTAAAATGTGGTGTCGTGGATAAGGATAATTCGGGAAGAGTCCCATGCGGCTTTTGACCATTTCAAAAGAAATAAGACATTTCGCGCAAGACAATGAGTTTTATGGACACAATAGGCATGACTCTAATTTATGAGCATGTTTTACAACAGTGTTAAACCACAATCTTAAGAACAATTAATAAATGGTATTTTGAGGAAACAATAAACGCACTTGTGTCGATAGTAAGGTCGCTACAATGTCTATCGGCCAAGAGGGAGTCGGCCTCCCCTATGGTGGTTCCCGTACCAGGGAACAAAGAGCCTATCTCTTTAACTATTCGATTTTGCTCAAAATTATTTTCGTTTGAAATTCTTATTCTTCTTCCCTTCGAGTCAGTGATTCGGCCTAAATTTTATCCTGCCAGAACTGTGCCACAGCTGGTGCAGAAAGTTGGGTACAGCGGACAATGGAGTAGATGGCTAATGGTCTGTGTCGGAGCCCAACATTGGCATTGGTCCCCCGGAGGAGGTGTTTGGCCACTACGCATCATATTTTACTTTGCAGCGGCCTACCTGTGTCCGAAGCCGTTTAAGCGATTCCAAAGCAGGTTGTGTTACTCCCTCCTCAACAGGATTGTGTGCTAAAGCCTGAGCTTTATGTAGAAAACTCTTAAATTCTTATTGAGCATACATGCAATTTGTTTTTACAATTCTTTCCCTACCTCTCTCTCTCTAACTTTTGAACTAGTTACCTAGTACCTAATTCAAAAGTTAGAGGTCATGACGACCTGTTTTCTGCCATTTGGTTTTGCTACATTTAAAATGTTGGTAAAATCTACTTAACACGTAACTGCTATATGTTCAGTGAACTTAGCTAGTACGAGTAAGTTATTTTAAATATTTATTTTGTTTTTCCTAGTTTATGGGGCTACTGCGCACTGGTATGTACCACTGCTTGGTGGCTTTTAAGATATTGTGTGAAGTTTAGTGATTTTTTGTAATAGTAAATTATATTAATATCATAAAGAGAAACACTTGTTTATTTGTTTGTTTGTTTGTAATGCATAGGCTCTGGAATCACTGGACGGATTTGAAAAAAATATTTTACCATTACAATCCTACATTATCAGTGATGAAAGCAGGCTATATAATATTGTCTGAAACATTTTGATGATTATGAAAACTTCGATAATGTAACCAAAATGTGAAAAATGTCAAAATAAGTCCTGATAGTTGTCCAACTACCTGTCCCGGTAGATCTCTCCGGGGACTGCCGTCGAGGTGGTCTGATGACTTGCGATTCCGGGGCGTCTCACCGATGACGGCAGTGATGCCACTCACGGTGGTTTTTGTGGGTATTCGGCACTATAATGTGCCACAAGCCTCACACACCACTGGACCCTGTTCTGTCATAAATTTTGATTTTTAATTTGAGGTCGCATTGTATGTGTCGTGTAATGTTTACGAGCCCGGAATTACAAATCATAATTATTATATTTTTGTAAACCAATGAATTGTTGCCATATTTCGCGAAAAATTCCTGCTAAGCCGGGACGGATTGCCTGTTATACATAAAATCACAGAGAATGAGTACAATAGGCAAACATTACTATTCTTTTTTAATGTAATGAATAATTCGTCCGCACGCCACATGCACCTTGGAAGATACCTTGCATTGCTATTTACTATGTACATTACGTCACAAGTATTACAAAGTATTGAGGATGTCCTTCTTTTTCGGGGAAAGGTTAAATGCTAATTAGTTTTTTAGACTGTTTCTACACATTCGACTTTCAAACTCCGACTTAAAAAAAGGTCTCCTACCTACGATCCGCCTTGTTCCTATGTAACAAACGCAGTTACGTCATCAATTGTGGACCGATTTTCAAAATTCTTTTTGTTCCAGAGGGTTCCAAAAGTAAAAAACTGAGTTGATCAAATCGCCATGAAGTTAGAATCTGGTAATGGTAGCATGTATTTTTTCATATGTTTTTTCATCTATTTTTTCATATGCATAGAGCATACGGACATTTACGTTGCTATTCCATACCTTTTCTTTTTTGAGGCGGGGAAACGCATTTACGCGCCTTCACCAGCCCTGGGTGGGGTCCAGTGGTGTGTGGGACACGCGGCCCATTACAATGCGGAATACCCACAGATACCACCGCGAGTGCCATCCGTTCCGCCTTCGGTGATGTGCCCCGGAACAACAAATTATCAGGGCACCTCGACGGCTAGTCAGCCCCTGGCCAGCCTGGCATAGCACTGACGGGAGGTCAAAAAAAGAGATTGGTTTCATCATACCGGACTGTAAACGCATATTTAGAGACGTCTCAGTGATAACTGGCTCAATAACGGCAGCGATCGAACTTCAAGCTGGAACGCAGACATATGGTAAATTCTACGCACCGATCCACTTCGCTATAAACCTGAAAAATCCATTCGATTCCTCGGCATCCACAATCGTCGTTGATGAGGACTGCGAATACATGGCGGAAATCTTAAGGGATCTTCCCTTCATGTTTTGCAGAACGAGGCATACGGGTAGATGTCACGACCAACAAAAACGGCGTTGTGGGTGAGGGCTCTCCAGACTTTTCTATTCTGCGCTAAATGTACTGCCGTATGTAGCAGTTGATTGTGTGTGGGATGGCTCCCAACCATCGGGTCGGTGCTATTCCTCTGCCCCTTTTCCCCTCCACGTAGCCTCCTAGTATGATTCTTTCCAGTTTGTTTGGCTCCCGGCCGGCCACGGGGCCCAAGAAAAATATGTAGGCATCCTGGAGAGGCGCGCTAGCGTCGATATATGCAGTTCTTCAGGTATACAAGCGATAGGGCGTCTAGCGGTCCACGGTACACCCAGAATTTTACGCCAGCACTATATTTCGAACGCGTCTATTCTTGATTTGAATCGAGCTATCAGAGTCCAGGCCTCCGAAACGTACAAGAATATGGAGAAAATGAGTTACTGTTTCTCCAGGCGGCATGCTGAGACATGACGGACGATGAGAAGGAAGCCATCGCCTTGTAGGACTCGTCGCTGCCGAGCATCGCGAGGATGATGCTCGACTTTGACAAGTTCCCTCCGACAACTGATGTCAGATCGTGACGCAGCGCCGCCCATCTCGGGCACACCTCGAGGGTGTGCTGGGCCGAGTCCACCACCGCATCACAATCGTGACATCGGGTCGTCGGCTCCCTGCGGGCCGTCTTGCACAGATACTCACCGAAGCAACCATGCCCGGTGAGCACCTGCGTTAGACGGAAGGTGAGGGGTTTGCGCCTACGGCGCATCCACCGCTCGAAGACCGAGCGCAAGGCAGCCGTTAACTCTCTACCGTACGGCTGCCGCGCCAGGTCCTCCCCCACCTCTGCATTAACGCCACATGGCCGTATAACTTCCCTTCCACAGTCCTCATTGGCGCGTATTGAGGTCGCTTACTTCATAGGATCTGTGCATTGAATCAGATCTGTCCACAAACATCAAATGGTTTTGCTGCGGTTTATCGGTCCAGCCTCATGAGCCGTTCCACCGCACTCACTTTTCCCAATTAAGGTAGTATCATCAGCAAACCGTAACTTGTTAACGAGCAGCCCCTGGATTCGTATTCCACCGTTCCACTTCTCCAATACTCGGCGCATGATGTGTTCTCCAATTAAGTTAAATAGCTGAGGGGACAAAATATAGCCTTGCCTGACGCGTCGCTCTGCTTTAAATGGTTCGGACAAAGCATCATCTAGTCGAACCCTAGAGTGACCATCCAGGTATATTGGGTCCATAATATATTGGGCTCCCTTTCAGTTTAGTCTAGCCTTTCTTTTTTCCTCTAGAGTTCTATATAACTGTTGACAGTAGTCTTTCCACCTATTTAACGCAAGGATTCTGTCTACTAGTGGGTTAATTATTTCATCGTCAATGATCCATATCTAAAGCTGGGACTCGCGGCTGAGCAGCTTCACCTTCTGGAATATGTCTCTAGTATCTAAGGTATTTGGCTTCTCTTCGATTCCGATGCATATAGAGTCAATATACTGATTTTTGTCGCGTCTACAGAGGCATTCAGTATTGAATAATGTTCTTGGCTTTGATCAGTACACAGTCCTCTCTCCTTCTCTCCTTTGCGCGTTTTCTCTCTACAACAGCAGTCCATGTGTCCTCACTCTTCCATTCAGACTTAGGAGAGAAGCCACTCATTGTACGGGCAACCTTACAGGGCACGTCTACAACTACCTTCTTAAGTTGCTCCCATGTTGTACCGGTAGAAACAAAAGGGTCAAAATTGGCGAGGTTCAATTTAGTCTCTAAAAAAATCTCCAAAGGTTTTCACTATGACCTCAGATAGCCTTATGGCTCTACTTCACTCAGTCTTTCCTATTGATCTGAGACGAATTTTAAAACTGCTCACGAGCAACTGATTGTCGCTTCCGCAGTCTGCGTCAGGCCGGGTTTTCGCCCTAACAATAAATCTCTATTTCTTACCAATCATGATATAATGTATCTGAATTCTGTGTCCTTGAGGTGATTACCATGTCCAAGGCCTGCGAGGCTGTTGTTTGAAGTACGTGTTCACAACGCATACCCCGTTTCCACCGCAGAATCCTAACAGCACATCACCTCTATCGTTCCGTGCTCCCAGACCTATCTACCGACAATCTCGCGCTGATGATCATCACTCAAAGTGCAGCCGATTTTGGCGTTTAAATCGGCTAAGACGATGGTGGCCTATTGTTGGGTATAGCCTGATATTTTAGCGTTTAAATCGCCTAAGACGATGGTGGCCTATTGTTGGGTATAGCCTGATATTTTAGCGTTTAAATCGCCTAAGACGATGGTGGCCTATTGTTGGGTATAGCCTGATATTTAAATCCTCTTTTCCTAGTTGGTTGGGAAGTCGGTGCGTAGACTTGGATGACCTGTATGGGATGCGGCTGGGCGGATATTTTAGAATGATGATTCTATCACTAATGGCGTTGTAATACCATTACTTTGTTCCGCGTTTTCTCGGAGGCCATAAATCCTACACCACTGAAACTGTCGTCATGTGCACCTGAATTAATCACCGGCTACGTGGTGATTAATTCAGGTTGCTGTAATATGTTGACCATTCTCTTTTATATGCGATTCATTGAAACCCAGTACATCCAGACTATAGCACTTTATCCCCTTTTCCACAATTTCCTGCTTTCCTTGTTTTAGCAAGCCTCGGAGATTCCAGGTTCCAACTTGGAGCGCCTGTCCTTCCATATTCAGTCCATTGGAATGAGTTATAGTTGATCCGCCATCCGTCCGATAGCCCAATTTCTGTAAGAAGCCTGCGGATACACTTGCTTACAGCCAGCCGGTCGCACATTTCCCACCAGCTGGCCCGGAACCGAACTGGTGCCAATGGTCAGTCGGATCATGTGACAACAAGACACTTGATTCTGGACTGTAAATGGTGATTGTCATGGGAATATAGTAGCGGTAGTTTCCCGTTCCTTTCCACCCCTCTTCTTGGATATTTAATCCTTGTGGCCACTGTTACAAAAGTGTCAGGTTATCATATCCGCCGCATAATATGTCGATTGGCATTCCTTTTCCTTTTCTTCGATGCAAAGTTGCACTTATAATTATTTATATTTTTACTTATTATGAATAATTCTATTTTCAGGATAAATTATATCCTGTATACAATCCTTTTTATAGTAATTATTTCTGAATAGCCCGAACTAGAACTGAATGACAATAGAGATAGGGAGTAAACTACATTTGCTGTCTCCCATAATTTAAATGGATGCATTTTATGCTTTCCTTTATATACCTATATTATCTCTTTGAATAATATTGACATATGATCTAGTTACGTTAAAAATATTTTTAAGGTTTTCATAAAAATAACTTAAATAAAATTGTGTAATGAATGGCCCGATGTATTTTATACATAGTTTATGATTTTCACCAAATTTTTTATCAATTTTTTTGATTTAAATTATTTATAAACCAAAAAAAATCCACGGACTTAATTTCACATTTTAAAGTATAGTAACTCTGAGACTAATGGCAGCAGCGCGCCGTTGTCAGTTGCCATTTCCCAATTGACAGCTCTTGTTTCTATTGCCATCTCACTTTAATCAACTGTAATAGTTATTGGTATCCTTCTCTTTTGTAAGAAATGTACGCAGTACTGTATACGTGCTAGCTACATTTATTGTACACAGCAGGTATGCGCGGCTATACAGGTATTATAGTACTGTAGTAAAACAAAATAAATTGGTGAGAGCACTGTCCAGCCGTGTTTGGCATTTGTTGCGTTCTCTGCAATTATGTCGCAAGAGCTAAGAAATAATAAGATATTTATTTCTGACATTCTTAAAATGTTCTAAGTGTTCCAATAATACGTTTTAACATAAAAATATGAAATTATACATACAAAATGTGTTGTTATAGACTCAGTGACGAATAAACATAACACAAATTTCCTGCAAAATTGTGGAGAGAAAATAGGTAAGTCAAATTTACTAACAAATTTAACAAATATGAATTTAGAATATAGGAAAAGTTTTGTGTATGTGATCTTAATTCATGAATTATAACTTTTCCTTTTGATTTAAGTTAAAAATGAAAAATACTTTATTATTAAGAAGATTGAAACTATAGTAATTTTCTATTATTACAACTCTTAATTTGGTGAATATACGGTTACAAAAATGTCCCTAGTCTAAATTGTATGATAATGATACAAATTGGTTATATAGCATACCAATATAATTAAAACATATAAACACTTAGACACATAAATAGGATATAGGGCATGGGGTCAATATTATATTTTGGGGTAACTCCCCAAAATATATTTTAATATATAACCAAACTTTAATAGTATATAAATATACATTGTGTTAATGTATTAAATATATATGGTGTAAATTAAAACATATATTAAATATATTTTGTGTAAATCACCTACACGAGAAAGAGGTAGCAACTTTATGATCTCTACTACGCTGGGGTGGCAACTGTCACACTAGGACGGTTGAGAAACTTTCAGCTTGTTACAGTTGATCTTATGTATTGTCACTTCTGGATGCAAATTATGTTACCACTTGAATAAATAATTAAACCTTATATACTTTTTCCACAAATAATTTATTTTTCACTTTACATTTACTACCGGTTTCGACTTGTCATCATCACGTAAACAGGTAGTAAATGTAGAGTGGAAAATAAATTATTTGTGGAAAGAGTATATACAGTTTAATTATTTATTCAAGTGTCCACTTGTAACAAAAAGAAAAAATCAAGAACACCTAAGGAAGACTGGCCCCACATAAATAAGGTTCAACAAAATTTATGGGTGTACAGGTAATTGAATATAATATTACTTACGTATGCTTACGGGCCTATAATGTAAGTGGACAAGCTTGATGCTGATAATGTTCAACAGTTGTGATGTTATGATTTTACTTTTATCACATACTAAGACTGTTTTAAGTTATTTGCATTGTGAAGTATTTGAATGTTATAATATTATTTAAATATGACTTGGTATGAATGGTGTTTGTTCTAAATTATTTCCCATGAAGTGGGAGGTGTGCTACATTCTTAATAACATGATGACTATGAGCATCCTGTAGATTGACCAGCATAACTCTAGTCATAGCATCATGGTATGGCATTCTATAACATTCCTCGTGGATGTAGCCATCATAGAAAAAAATAATTCTTGTAGTTTCAGAGATTAGAGTGTTCAAGAAAACAAACTCTTCAGCTTTTCTATATTAGTATAGAGATATTTTTTTTACATTTATGCGGGGAATTGTTTAGAGCTTCAGTGGCACCACATTCTTGCCTGAGCAAGGTAATTGTTATAATAGCAGGCCAATATAACATGAACAAGTTGACCCATGTGTGTATTATTCATGTTTTGGTATCAAAAATAGTGGAACTGGCTATGATGGCGCACTTTTGATAATGCTGACTCTATGACCTTTTCTGGACAGAAATCTATTAAAACTATATTTTTTAGTAAATTTGTAAGTGACATTACAATTTTATATAGTTTATAAATCACAAAGATTATGGTATACTAATTTGTGGTTTTTGGATGTGGCGTCGACGGCAAATAACACAGAGCATGTAAATTACAAAGTTGCTACATTATGGCGGTCACGCCGATAAATAATTACACGTTAGGTGTTTTTAATATAATATACTGTGGTTCCTGGCGTGGCCTGTATATTTCTAGTTCACCTGTATTCCCATTGTGTCGGTATTACCTCAGTACCAGTATGTATTGCTGCTGTTTTTCTGATCATCTCATAACTGGAACCCGATGGAGAACATTGGAGAACACACCCGGCTAAGTACCAACCCTACGATCGTCAACATCGCTGCGTGATTATCCAATCTAATCAGATGTAAACATTTTTGTTGTAACGACGTCGTGCTTCGTACTTCTCGACCATGGCATCCCCAAACCGCGCTTCAAACGTATAATTTGATCCATCCTGCTCTCGCTCAAACCCTAATGGTACAGAGGCAATCACGCTTGATTTACAACCGTCCAAAGGAGAAGGACCCCTTCTATTGGACTCCACAACCTGTAATTAAGCCCAGTTGGGTATCAAGTTTTGTTGGCGGACTCATTTACGAACGTCTAAAAGAGAAAGGCCCATCTTGTTGAAATCTGTAGCTCGTAGTTGAGCTCTGCGGCGTATCGAGCTTAGTTGGTGAGTTTTTGGTGCACATTTTGTAGACGCATGTTCAATACGCCAAGAGCCCTGTGGTAATTTTTTTCTATGTGACTAATGTGTTATCAATTTCACAGTCCGCCTGTATGTCTATAATTTTCTCTGGTTTTTTACTTAATTGTCTGTGGACCTATTATAATATCTACACGATTGTTGAGCATGTGTGTATGTCACTGAACTCTCAAACGTATTTTTATGATGTCTGAACTATTATAACAGCTGCACGCTGAGTTTCGCCTACGGCTCTCTATAGAGACCAGCCACCTATATATTATAAACAACAGATATTACAGTTTATATTTCAACGGATGTCAAGACGATCTAACAATGCGAAGTGTAGAAGAATATAATTTTAAATTCAGTACAATGAAAAGTTGGATCGATCGAGAACTGCGGGTGACCGTGATCTTTGGCTGTAGGATGTTTTTAATTTATTCAGGACTAGGTCGACACATGCCCACTTCTCGGCCCCACTGGCCATAATAGATACAAATACTCTAATATTGGGATGCATCACTCCCATCTGCGGGAGGGTTTCGACCCCAAACCTAGTCTCGTTGCCAGACAAGCATTCATATCAATCTGATGAATCTGTATTATGCCTTTTTTTTCCTTTCACAGCTAGTTCAGGTCTGAAAAAAATGACATTGAAAAAAAAAATATATTTATGTACAATGACAGTTGAGTATCAATCGTATATCTTGTATTTTTGTAAAGCAATGAGTGAAAGACGCAAAATTGAACTTTACACGTTACCACAAAGCATATAAATTGGCACAGCTCATCCAAAATAGCTGGACATTGGGACAAGGTGCAAGATTAAGCCGCTACTCGAGGCTTGCTGGAACATCTGCGGTACTGCAATGTTTAGAAGACAAGAAGCCGCTTATTGCGATCGGTGTGTTGGCTATCGAGCAGGCGCAAGCGCAGTGGCACGATACGGCGCGCCCGGTGCTGTCGTGGTGCTCATAGACCTCGTGCATCGGAAATTGATTAACTAAGCGTCACACACAGGCACGACACATCCATGACAATAGAAGATGTTTGACCGGCAGTTTACACCGTGCAGGCACGTGGAGTTGTGTGTTACGAAATGAATTCTGCACACGCAACAATTGAAGGCGAACTCTCATGCTATCTCACGCCAGGTTGAACATCGCGCATTGTTTGCCGGCTTCTGTAGGTGAAGGCCGACCAGCTCTGGGTACAAGTGCTCGGAGCATTTACACAGTAGAAGTCAAACTTTAAAAAAATCAGCGTTATGGTGCGACCGTTACTGCTGCACTCGGTCGGAGTAGCACCGAGACGTGGACAGCTCTCCGCCAGTCCGACAGGACACGACTCATAACCGTGGAGACTGCGTGATCATAAGATGAATATATCTCTGGTTGTGGAACGATTTCTATTCATCCAGTTAAAAAAACGGATTCTTAGAAGTGTGTAGGTTGCGTTGTACGGTGCTCTCAAATATACACACCCCTGGGTGCCTCAACAGCTGTGGTGATAGGTTGCGTAGTACGATGCTCTCAAATATACACACCCCTGGGTGCCTCAACAGCTGTGGTGATCGTGTTCAGGTCTGGGTGAGTACTGACCGGACCAGTAGACGGTTCTACAACGACCGACGACGGAACGTAAACTGTGTCCAACAATGCGTAGTAAATATGTCGAGGTAATGTGGATCTTAGCTTAGCGACCTTATCTCATTGCTTGGCAACTGCTAACGCTAACGTCCTTTTAAGATATTGTACTTGTGTCATAGTGTCCACTGACCACGCCCAAACTGGCGAATCATCACAGGAAGTCCTCGTCTAATAATTTTACTGATGATGATAAATATCAACTCGTATCGTATTCGAAATCAGCTTGTATCCAAGTCATTACGAACCAGACTCACTGGGTCATGCGTAATCAAGTTGAATGTTATAAATAATTACCTTTACAGGTCTGTGACGAGCACACGACACTCGCAGGTGCGGATCACGAGCGCTGATCACACGAGCACACACGCGAGCCTCGGCGAAGTCTCTTGGCCCGCTCCAAGTTTAGGTCTTCACGGTTAAGTTTATTTACGTTTACTATTAAGTAGTACGTTTACTATTTAGTAGTAAGTTTACTATTGAGGAATGGAATCATGTAATATCGTAACGCTTTACCGCGTTTCACCTCCTTCAGGTGCCTCGCACTCCGTTTATGTCAGGAGCATTTTCGTTTTCAAGGAGTTAACTATGCTCACGTGTCGCAGCGAATATAAACACTTGTTGTAATAAGTTACTTTAAATCTGGTTCTTAGAGATTCAACTGTCGCATACTGTCGGACGAGATGTTTATCTCTCTACACAACTATGCCAGGTTCACATTGAATATGAAAGTTGCTGGAGTAGCTTACTATGGTGACCTCGTGTACAACGTGAGAAATTTGGAGCTTTCAAAAAAAAATTGTCATAAATATTATTGACAGCAAATAAACATAACATCTCATTCATCGTAATGTTTCAAGTATAACGAATAGTCAATATCAACATAACACTTATTTATATACATCTCCGTGGTGCGTAGCAGCTGGGCTGCACCTGGCCGTCCTCAGTTTTCTCGGCTTGTATCTTTGTCTCCGCTTTGATAAAGGACAGCAGAATTACTTCCTGCTCCTCCTACTTATTGCTGATTAAATTCGTTTCCCGGGAGCCCGACTCCCTGCGATCATACCAATGGGTTCATAGTGGATGCACTGTCGATCCTGTATGCACGGGAGTCGCAGTAGTGGGCATGAGTGGTGGGCCAAGCCCGTTGAAAGAAAATAAAAATTAGATATGAAATCAATGGACATGTTAAAACAGTCTCCTTTGTGTCATTTACGCGCCTGCGCCTGTATTGAATGTTCCGGAAATGGAAATCGCCTCATTTGTATGGAGATGTATGCGCGATAGTACGCAATGCCACACCCGAATTGTAGCCACAAGGTCACGTGTTATCAGCCACTGCGCACTGTAAAGCTTGCAGCGCCGCGCTACTGGCGCAGCTATACTTAAGACCGAATAGTTAAAACCTTGCGTGGCGCGTGCGGACTCGACTCCCGCCCGAGTCATCAATACGCCCAGTCTATAGTCTTGCCATAAATATTAAAACCAAAGTATTAAATTAACCAAGAAAAAAGTTTAATACAATAAAATATAAAACAATTGCAACTATAAAAAGCTTATTCGAAGTGGTCCATTGGCTGGAATACAGTGCTCTAAACGTTGCGGCCAGCTGTCAATATGAGCACGCACTATCTCCATGGGGAAATGCTTCACTGCCCATCGTGTAGATTGTTTTAATTTGGAGTCCCTCCAAATTATCATGTCGTTTAGAGGAAGCTGTACTCTCTAAAACTGACCATAAATCATAATCCAGCGGATTAAGATCTGGGCTACACGACGGCCAGTCCTCGTGTTTAATGAAGTCCGCTTGGACCGAGCTTTATGACCCGGTACCGAGTTTTGCTGGACTGGCCATACTTGGTTATTGCACATGGTGTAATTATGGGGCTTACCTACCTTCGCAAGAATGGTATCTTGATATACTCGTGTCAATGTTTTGACACCGTTTTCATAAAAATCTGGCTCAGTCACCACTACATAGCTAACATCGCACCAAACCATCTGAAACTCATCATCATCTGAAGTCGGATAATGCCCACGTTGCACTCTGTCGACTAATTGGGCAGCTTCCTTAGAGCTTCGAGCATGAAAAGGAAGGCAACACATCATTGGCGTAATTATGCCGATGTTCACGGGTGTCGGTAGTCGTTGAAAGGCTCCAATTGATCGTTGGTCCCCCTATACTATAAAAAACTGCTGACAGCGGACATACAACCGAGCAGGATCAGCTAAACTGTAAGACATACAGAAAGTCCAGAAATTTAATTTCTTACTTCATACACAACAGTGGCATCGCGTCCACGCGGTGCAGGCGGTAACAGATCAAATGTAATTTCAAGCGACTGCTGTACATTCACATATTTATTCCGGCTGAAAAATTCCCACTCACATCACCACATGCACATTATTTTGAGTATTTACTTATTTTCTTTTCTATTCATCTCTGTGACACGATAGCCACCCGATAGAGCAGGAGAGCTGTCACTTACATTAGGATAAAAATGTAAAAATTGTTTGTCTGTACATTAAATATATGTCTTATAAATTGATACAGCACAATTGTAAAACAGTAACAGAATAAACTAAATCGTCTACAACTACCTCAGTTTTTTCAGGAGTTTCCTAACAAAATTTAATAGTAATGGGTCTACAGTAATGAAGGTTTTTGCCAAATAAGGACCTTTGGGAGGTCATCAATTAATCTAATCGGAACTAATGAAGCGACGAATAGATTGGCATATGGAATAGTATCAGATTCTTCTGGCAGTTTCTGCTTGTATTGGCTTCGGCCAGATGAACCATCACATCCCCAATTACAGTAAAGAATTTAATTTCTGTGTTGTTCTTGGAAAAATGAGACAATTTTTTAAATTCTGGCAACTGTGTGGTCCAATAAGTCTTGTATGTTAACCACTTCGGCATAAGTATTTGTGATTTCGTTTGTAGAAGATGGTGGATAGCAAGTGTGTTTTATCTCTTGTACTTTGTAATATGGGGGAAACATTGTACAATTTTTTTAGTTAGATCCAAATAAATCAAAGCACTCAATGCTTCTGTATCAGATAAAATCTTCATTTGGTTTGACTCTTTCCACATAGCCAAGAAAACGTTTTGTTTTCGCTCTCAGTTTCTTAGCTCTTCAACAAGCTAAACCTCGGCACAGTCCTTTCAAAAATGCGCTGCAGATGTACTCAAACCCATATTCTTCTAATAAAAGAGTGTTTTTCCTTTTCTTTGTTGATTCTGAGGAGTCTCCATAAGCAAAAATTTCGTCATAAATATTATTGACAGCAAATAAACATAACATCTCATTCATCGTAATGTTTCAAGTATAACGAGTAGTCAATATCAACATAACACTTATTTATATACATCTCCGTGGTGCGTAGCAGCTGGGCTGCACCTGGCCGTCCTCAGTTTTCTCGGCTTGTATCTTGTACTGTCTCCGCTTTGATAATCATCGGAAAGGACATCGGAATTTCCTTCCTCGTTCAGCAGAAGTTGATGGCAGTAAATGTGCCTCAGACTCCGGAAATATCCCGAATCCAGCTAGCTTGTATTATTCTGAATAAATTTGTCCTTTTTCCGTGATGCTTGAGCCCAGCGCTTATTGAAAGAAGGCACAATATATATGTCTTTGAATTACAAACGCGCTTATATATAAACAGCGCTTATTGAAAGAAGGCAGAATATGTCTTTGAACCACCTTCAATTATAAAACAAGTCGTTTTCAGAAACATTTAATGTTCTTTGTAGAACTATAAACAACGATTCCAAGGTTCTGCCACGCTTGATATAGGGAATGATGAAATAGTTCTTAGTACAGTTGAAAGATGTCATTTTAATGGAAATAACCAATTTAAATAAGTGTCACTTAATATGAAACACACGCTGAAATGAGCAATTTAAAGATATTTGCATCCCCTTATATACTGGTTTTTTTATGTATGAAATACGTATTAATATCGATGTTATGCATATTTACTCACGCAGAGCAAAATAGATGATAAGCTATTGCTATCAAAATATTGTGGTTAATATTGTTTTTGTAAACTATGTCAGCAGTAACCACAATAGATACCGAATTATCTACTCCGAACTCTGTCACATTTTTTCAAATAATTTCCAGTGCCGCAAACTTCCAGAGCTAATTTCTTAAATTTTCATTTATGAATAGTTAGGCTAACAAACAACACATAAAGAGACGAGACATAAGACGGTAAATGTGAAAACCTTCGATGAAAAAAAAAAGGTGAAAAATAGGGTACGTCAATTTTTAAGTACTTATTCAAAAATAAAAGGCATATTAAAAAAGTTAATAGCTCTTTATTAAGAACATAAAAAAAACCTTCTTAAAAATGTATGAAACCATGCACATGTGCTAAGTATGTTTACATTTGAATGAGCTATCCGTTACTTTAATTTATTTCAACCAAAGAAAAAAGATATTTATGCAGTTTTAGTACAGAAAAATATCTGATTAGGATTATTTGATTATCAGAGTATCGAATGCAATAAGTATTTCATTTAAATTGTGATATTTTTAAAAAGCATTTATGATATGCTTTAGTTCTACCATTTTCCACAGTGCGTCGAGGAGGTAGGAGAGCAGCTTGTACTTGTTACCTGTCAGTAGTCTATTGCGTAATGTCAGACAGCTCGTTCGTCGTGTTGAGTTTGGGCAGCTATAGAAGTGGAATTAATAGTATGACTAAATTAGGTTCTTGTTTTATATAGTATAGTATATGCAAATGCCTTGCTCTTCGTCAGCCCATCCCCCTAATGGGCCACGAGATACTCACAAGCTGGACGAATCTCGACGACGGCGGTGTCCTGTCCTGTGAAACTAGAACTTCCCCGTCGTGCCAGTCCTATGGTACTACACCTTGCAAAAGATAGGTACTATATGTAGAGATGCTGTACTACTTACCAACATGAATTGTAAAAGATTTGTAACATGTACGGGCGATAAGCAGCCTCCTGGTACACGGATAGTATTCATTTCGTTTACAACTCAAATTTTAGGAACATACTTTTAGATGTTCAGAATCAGAATCAATACCAAATACACTCCGTGATTTTGTTAAGGCTTTATCATATGATTATGTGTTTTTAATAATTTGTTGTGTCAATATACTACGAGCGATGTTATCAGTTTACTATTATGCTTGTACATACAACGATGTTAGTAAACGTATTCAGCGCCAAGTTTGTTTGAGAAATATTGCGTGCTTAAATTATCCGGTCAGCTAAAATAATTTATCGTATAGTATTCCAAATGCATGGAGGCACATGTAGTGCGCAGTGGCTCGGGGGCCGAGTGGTCCCCGGTGCAATTGAAAGTGACAAGGTTCAATTGATCAAGTTTGCGCGACCCCAGCGACACGCGGTGGCCGATTACTGCACTGTGCATCGCATTCATATTGCGTCATGCATTCATATTTAATTAACTCAATCGAGGCATGAAGCCAACCCACTTCTTGGATGACTTCCTGGATACTTCTTGGATGATGAGTGGAAAAAAGATGTTTATTGGCGCCATTAGCCACTTACAATCAAGTGAAGATTTTCAGTAAAAATAAAGTAAAGCAACAAATGGCAGGAGTAAAAAAACATACCTTTACCCTATCACCGACTACAAACTTGTCATTTATTTAGGGTTCCGTAGCCAAAAATATTTTATTTAAATTATCAACCCGTTTCGGTTCACTGCTGGACATGGCCTATGTCAGTCGTCTACTTCTTCGAAAATAGCGCCATCCACGTTGACCGGCCTGGGGAGAACGTGTTCGTTGAACATGACCTTTGTCTTATCCAAGTTCATTTTTTTTGTTCACGCGGTTAAACGCATTTTCTGGCCCTGGGTGGGGTCCAGTGGTGCTCGCGGCACATTATATAGTGCCGAATACACACAAAAACCACCGCGAGTGGCCAATGCCGCCTTTATGAGGTGCCCCGAAACAGCAAACCATCAGGGCACCTCGACGTCAAGTCAGCCCCCGAAGGGACCGACGCCACCTCCACAGATGGGGCTGTCCCGCACCACATGACAACCCCACCGACTTTGGGACAGTGCAATAGGGTGAGGTTCCCATCTTCGCCCCTTGCCCCGTGCGCAAAAGCGCCGCCACTTTTTGTTCTTTTGTCCCCTGTTCTTATAAGAGGGGTACAAAGAACGGCATCTCCTTCTGCTCTTTTGTCCCCTCTTCTTATAGGAGGGTTACCAAGAGCCGCCACCTCCTCGGGTCAATTGGCTTCGCCCAAGGTGTCACGGATCACCCCAGGCTACTGAGCGCCACCGCCACGACTAGGTTTGAACCATGGTGGGGGTCCAAGTTCATCCTGGGCCAATACGTCGGGAGGATTCATTTAGTCTGTGCAACATTTCCTGCAAGCTCTTCGGCGATTCCGCCAACAACGATATTGTCGGCGAAACGAAGATGTTAGAGGTACTCGCACCCTGTCGCACCCCTGGATGCAATTGGATTGACCTTGTTTGACCTCTCGGAATCAGAGCGGACCTGACATCGCTGTAAAGCTTCCAGAACAGCCCATATTTCGAAAGGGTCAAAAGCTTCCATACTCCACACAGGCAAGGCACAGCGGCTGATTGTATTTGTGTCTTCTGTACAACTTGTCTTATGCTGAAAATGTGGTCCATGGTGCTCAATCCTCTGCGAAGCCCAGCCTGTTCCGGTGAAAATTACCCTTATAATTTCGTCGTGTCCGTCTTTCGGTCGTCACAAAATGATTTAAGAAATAAAATTACTAAGGGTATCACGGCTACACCCCGCATATAGATGCGGAGTGTACCCTTAGTAACAGTACCATAGCGTACTCACTCTCTCTAGAAATAATTTTACACATGTAACTTAGAGATGAATTTTTTTATTCGAGAAAGCATAGTATTTGGGTTGTCATTGATTTGATATTTGTGAATAGTAGGGGAGCTTTAAACAAATGTTGGTTAAGCTTTGTGAGATATTCGCATATCGGAACACAATAGAAACTTCAGGAAAATGGGTTTGAACTAGATGGATCTAGTGGTTTAAAAGACATGTATTCACTAGGTATGGGTTACTACGGAAACCTTCAAGCAGAGTCCGACTCGATCTTAGCCGGGATTCTAAATTATATTGATAGGTTCAATGTTCAATTGAATTTATTTTTAGTTTGTAGTCTGGTATTACTTTGAAGATGGTTTTTTTTTATAAATTTCAATTTTTTTAAATTCATTTAATATGTAATGCACAATTGGCTAGTCTCTATAGAGATGGCCGCCATGGCCGATATTCGGCTAGGACGACATTATTATTATTATGGAAAGCGATAATTACTTACCTTTGGATGGCAAAACATTTAACTTTCACAAAGTGTAATTAAAACAGTAAAATAGTTAACAGCGCGTTCCTGCGCGGCGAGAGGGCCCTGTGACGGCTTTGGCCACTGTGGCGAACATTAGATGAATGTTTCGCAACTTCGATTATTGGAGAATGTTCCTTGAAAGAAGCTTTGCTAAGTATCCGAACGTGTATCGCATGTGCTTAGATCCTAACTCCTGATTCAACTCGAGATCTACCACGTCTCACCAATAGTGGCCCGGGCTTATGCGAGCACTGCGAGATGAACACTTCAGTTCTCTTATTCGTAGGCTGTTTACCTAAGAATAAGAGAACTGAAGTGTAATTCACTTATTCCTATGTAAACACTACTTATTCAGCAGAGGAAAAATATAAAAAAATAATTAATCTAATGTAATTAATATTATGAAACTATCGTGACATCAAATTATTATTTACAATAGAATTTTCTTTATTTAAGAATGAAACAGTAGTTGTTGGTTTCATATCGATTTAATAATACTTACTGTCGACTCTCAGATGATTTGTAGTACTTATACCCACGCAAGATCACTAACTGTGGTGTTAACACTGTGTTGTGCTCTGTCCACATTTCCCTAATCTGATGGTACGGCAGTCCGACACGGCCGGAGAGATCACGCTCAGGACCGACACGAGGCACGAGGGTGTGACACCGCCAACCTCCTGACTTCATGCCGTTATCATAAAATGTTAAAAAAGAATCTCTTACCGGGTCCTGGCCAGGACCGTAACACGACGTCCATGTCTGCGCTGGCCTACTTTTAAAAAGAGCCTGCGAGGGTTACGGGTTTTCGAGGCGGACCTCATGGCCCGGGTCTTTCGCAAGGGGCAGGCAGCTATCCCCTAGGTGATGGGCAACCCATTGGTGGGAGTAAGTGTAGTGCCTTCCTCTCTTGGTGGAACACGGGATACTAGTTCACGCGTTTATCACTAGACCGCGAGGCAATGCCATTAGGAGGCGGCGTTGGATAGCCAGCTATTGTTCGTCTTGAGTTACTGTAGTCGTTCGGTGACCGAGTATTACGGTGTCGGGGCGTCCTCCATAGACAATGCAACATAAATAAGTCCGGTTGCAACATTTTATTTTGTTTTACGCGACAAGGTAACTGCCGCAGCGGAGTCGAGGTCCGAGCCCAGTTGTCAGGGAGGACGCATTAAGAACGTTAATCCTTGCCATCTGCTTGGCGCTACACTGATGGGATGCGAGCTACACAGAGGAAGGTTATTTCGTCTTCTCTTGTGGTGTGATCGTGATCATGAATCTTCTGATATTCAGCAGCATCTTTTACGACATCTCTCCTTCACACATTCTGCAAGGAAAAATATTTTTGTTGAGTTGATTAGGTTTGCTCATGTTAGCCGGCCAACACACTTGCGGCCCGTTATTGCGTTTGCACTGCCAGCCTCTGTAAGGAGCTTAAAACCATACTTGGGTTCAGAGAAGAAGAGGAAGGTTCTACTATAGTTCATAATTAGTTTTTTCACAATATATCTTGGGAACTCACCAATGCCGTTCTCACTGATTGTTGAGTTCGTTAGTTGTATCTTTTTTCTATATCGAATTTTGTTTCATTTTCGGCCTTACTTATGAGGAAGTGTCTGTTAAACTACATTTCCTAATTTAAATTTATTGTGAAAACTAACTAATTAATAGTTGTAAAGGTTATATTGCTTCCTGCATTTCGTAGCATTGATCTTGTGTACAGAAAATGACTATGTAACTAACGTAACCTTTATTTGGCAAGCATTGTGAGCCCTCGTGGCTCTAACGATATGTAAGTTAAGTGGTAGGCTTCATGTTGCGGAAATTAGTTATTTACGACAACCTCATCATCCTCAGAATTTATTACTTACAACGACCTTATCTTCAATGGCCGAACAAACGTCGAGGATCGGTGTGATACCTGATCCCCCAACGAGTGGCATCTGCGACCGCGCTCTCGGCTGCTGGCAGCTCGCGGTTGCTCGCAGCTCGCGGTTGCTCGCAGCTCGCGGTTGCTGGCAGCTCGCGGCTGCTGGCAGCTCGCAGCTTTTTGCGCTGCGGCACGGTGCCGGGTGCTCATCGGTCGACGTCACCGCCGTAGAGAGATGTCGCGGGTAGCGAGCCTCCGCACTATACTACGAGTAACGCCTTAAAAGCCGAGCGTTATCTTCAATGGCCAAACATAACTTTATCATTTCGCCGAAGTGAAATTTAAAAGTTCGTTTTGAAAAATATATTTTTCGCGCTTTTTGGTCGAATATATAACTCGAGACGTTCGTTCTGCAAGCGTTACGACCCGTTAAGATTAAATTGCAATAACGCGAACACGTGCGAGAGATAAGAGGGTGTCGACCCGCGGTCAATCTGCGCCACTCGTTTGTTTAGCTTATCACAAGTCCTATAATCAATCAAGCCTGCTCCACTAGTGGAGAGTGGAAGGTTGGCAGCCGGTATTACCGCCTGCTAATCCAGTGTGGATTTAGAAAGTCGTTTTGGGGCTGAGGCTTACCCTAGGAAGGATGGATATTATCCCAGGAAGCCACGATTTATCTCAGGTGCACGCAAATGCTGGTGGGGCTAGAGCCTCTCAGATCCTCTGGACCCGCCACTGCGGCGTGTCTAGTGCTGAGCATAGCGATTGTGAAAAGGGTAACGCACCGGCACAGTACTCTAAACTTTTACATATCGGCAGACGGAACATGCTTTCATTCTTCAAATTAAATTATTATCTTGTAAGACCAGACTGGTTTGTGAGGTCTAGGACGACTTCTTCGATGAAGAGGACGGACGGGCTTTACTGTACAGTAAAAGAACTGCGGATGTAAGACGTGGACGACGCATTTGTATAACAATTCTTCCGATGTATAATTATGAGCGTCGCGTGGCCGTAGTAAACAAGGCGCCGACTGCTTAATGCGCACTTGTGGGTAAAGCGAAAACAGTACGACAGATACAGACAGACAGACAAAAGGGAAGGATGATTCGTGAGGCGATTGAAATTAGAAGCATCCAAATTTTAACAGTGAGGATGGTTGGGTCTTACCACTTGCTTGGGATCCGGTGATAATTAATTAAAAAACAAAAAATGACTGCAGCTGCAAGACACAATAAGCTCGTTTTGTATGAATCGGACGAATTAATTGTTGATGATTCTGCTGCATATAAATACTCTACCAGACGACTAAAATCTTCAGTCTGCCCGTGACCATGACAGTCGAAAGGTTATCGAAACGTCGGGATATTATAACTTGAGGGATCAAGACAGAGTTTTCGTTCGGTGACGAAATTTCTGCTTCCAGGAAGCAGTCCTAACATTATTTTATTTCCAGTTCTTAATTTTCGTTCGTTTTCGCCTTATTTATGTATCCGTTTATTTATTTAAATATATAATTATTTTTTTAACAACTTATTAAATATAATTATTAAGTTTATAGTTTATATATATTAAAGTAATTTTATTTATATATATTGAATATTTGTATATATTTATATTACAATATATATTTCAAT
>JAFELO010000988.1:34310-53538 GCA_017140195.1 Eumaeus atala
CATTCCACAAGAACATCTAAAGAAACGCGATAAAATCCGTTAAAGAGACACAATAATGACAAAATGGAAGTCATAAACATTGACACAATTATTATGCAAATGCATTGTCCTCCTTCCCTCCTCCCCTCCAATGCGCCACCGGCTACTCACAAAATACGATACAAAAGCTGTCACTTTACAACAGTATCATGTTACCGAGAGGTACCTCCCTAATACGGCATGGCACTACATTTTATTTAAATGTAACAGATAAGGCATTTAATAGACCAGAGATGTGGACAATCTTTGATGTAAGCACATGAATAATTACCATAAAGGTGTGTAACGAGTTGGTACGAGGAGCAGTCAACGAATGCGGTAAAATGTTCGATTGACTATCGATTATCCGGCAGATTCAATTGCATATTGACTACCACGCTTTTATTGGTTGTTGTTTATTTTATGATTGTGTACTCAATGATCGTATTAGCGCATTGATATATTGTAGAGCAGCTTCTTTTTTTAGTTTACATAAACGACTTGCCATTTATTATTCAACAAATAAAAATATAAAGAAGTATATTAGACCTAGGAGACAGCAGAGTAATCATGATGAGGTACATTGCTTGAACGTTAACACCGTACTGTTAAACCGTTATAAGTCCAAAGTAGTAAAAGAACACCCAGCCTCGCCCCCTGAGGCAGGCTCCTACCAATGTACCAGTGAATGGTTAGAATCGAGATCGAGACAGACAAAACATTTTAGATAATGTAATGTCCGCTTAAATATAAATCAATTTGATGCCTGCAAATATATTGTGTTGTGTGATATTCATGCTAGAAGTACTCGAAATAGACACAAGCTGAATGTAGCGGTCGTTAGAGTAAGCGAGGGCTGATTGATAACTGGCCGAAACGACGAACTTAAAAAAAAGACAGGCAAACAAAATCTATGACATTATATTCTATCATTTTTTCCAAAATCGAACATCAAATTTGCATTTATTCGAACTCATAGAATGTGTGTGAGGGCACCTAGAACTTTCTCAACAATGGAAAGAAACTAAATTCGTGCGATGATAAAGTTTTATGTTTTAAAAGGCAAAACAGCAACCCAGATTAAAGTCAAACTAGACAGTGTTCTAGGTATTACTGGTCCTGCGTTGAGTGCAAATTCACACCTCGGTAAGTGATTTTAAACATGGGAGACAGAGCTGCAAAGACACCAACAAATCTGGCCGTCCGTCCAAATTAAGTCACGACTGCGAATATGATAAAAAAGATACAAAAAATCGTCTTGAATGATCGGCACTCAAAGTTGCGGCAGATAGCAGAGATGGTAAGCATTTCCTCCGAACGCTTTTTTACATTTTACACCAACATTTGCGAATAAAAAAGCTTTGCGAGCGATGGGTGCCGCGTTTGCTCACTATTAATCAAAAGCAATCGTCGGAGCGTTTGGCGTTGTTTAAGCGTGATACTGACGAGTTGTGGCAGCGTTGTGTGACAGTAGATGAAACATGGGTACATCATTATGCTCCTGAAACAAAAGAACAATCCAAGCTGTGGACTGAGAGCGGAAAATCTGCGTCGAAGAAAGCAAAAACGGTTTTGTCGGCCGGCAAAGTAGTGGCGACTGTTTTTTGGGATGCTCCAGTGATTATTTTACTGGATTATTTGCAAAAGGGAAAAACAATAAATGGAGAGTATTATGCAAGCTATCTGCAAAAATTTAGTGAAGAAATCCGAAAGTAACTGCCTCATTTAGCCAAAAAGAAAGTTTTATACCACCACGGCAACGCACCTGTGCACTCATCACGAATTGTAGCTGCCAAACTCTATTAATTGCGGTTTGAATCGTTATCGCATCTCTCCTATTTCGCAGATCTGGCCCCGTGCGACTTCCACTTATTCCCGAATCTCAAGAAATGGCCGAAGATTTTCATCAAATGAAGTCATTATCGCCGTAGACGAGTCTTTTGACGGGTTAGAGAAAACATTTTATCAAACTGGTGTAACGGCATTGGAGAAGCGCTGGACTAAATGCATCGAGGTAGAAGGAAATTGGGTTGAAAAGTGAAATTATTTTAAATGGATTATTAAAGTTTTCCTTTGACGTTTCCGATACTTATTAGTCACCCCTCGTATGTATGTCATTTCAGGGGCAATGTACACGTTTATACAACAAGACCCCAGAAGACGTTCAATGTCTTTCAATTAGAGCGTTTGAGTGGTAAAGGATCTTACGAGGTTAAGTATTTTTTTGAACGGAACAAAATCCTTCTCCCAGGAAATTTCGATATTGATGATAAGTCCACTCGTGACCATGGTTGCTGTAAAGCTTCTGAAACGTCGGGCTACATAAATAATTTAATAAACAGCGATAGAATCCGTAAGACTAGTTTTATTGTAATTTAGATATTGTTGTAATGAAATGAAATGTAATTGTAACATAAGTCCCGGGTTCTTCTCAGGTATAGGTTAGGGTTGAGCCGGTAGTGTTAAAGTAACGTTCAAAACGAGATTATAAATAAAGTATTTCGAATTTGAATTCACCAGACACATACATCACGCCTCACTCGACTGATTCTGCTCTTTTTGATCCTAAACCCACAAAGTACATAGGAAATGTGCTATGTATATGTCGTAGTCGTATTGTATAAATCGCCATAATACATTACGGCTAGCCATTTTACAAAAAAAGGGTCGTTTTGATTTGTGGTGAACGAACGATTAACCGGGTAGACATTGCGAGACGTTCTTCAATATGGCGGCTGACGTTAAGCCTTATTAAATATTTTGATTCATACATATTAGGTACATATTAGGTAGAAGATCGATACCGGTATACTATAAACTAGGCCAGGTGTTTTGAATGCAAATAAAAAAATAACCTAACCTCGAAGATTTAGTCGGGAGCTATGCTCCCGCCTGCCTAAACAATTTTTTTTTCTCTGTAATTTCATAATCGCCACCATTGTTGTAATGTCAAGCTTGCCGCGAGTGCTAAAATTAGGAACTAAAGTGTATTAGGGAGGGATAATAATCCACTTTAAACTCAGTAAGGCTAGCCTTTGTGAATAAAGTATAACGCTGAACACTTTCTGGCGGAATTGCACTCAACGGTAGTCAATCCGGCTAATCGTTGGCCTGCTTCTTTTGAAATTTGAATAGATAGCCGTAATTAAATACAGCGATTTAGACAATCCGACTGCACACAATCTGCGACGATGTATACAGTGACATTTGTGTTGTTACAGGTCGAATGACTCCTCCACAATAAACGTCGAAGAACAAACGAGACTGATAGTTGTAGTAGGAAACACATTCCTATCAATGAGATAAAGTAGAGCGCCATCAGCCATGTTCAAGCTGTTCGGGAACCTCAAGGTGTACTTCAAGTACCAGCCCATCAAGACCGACAACGCGGTGTTCCGCCTGCACAATGTGTTCACGACGGTGCTGCTGCTCACGTGCTCCGTCATCATCACGGCCACACAGTACGTGGGGCAGCCGATACAGTGCATCGTGGGCGGCGGCCTGCCCGCCAACGTCATCAATACGTTCTGCTGGATCACGTCCACCTTCACCATGCCGGATGCGTTCGCCAGGGAGGTGGGACATCTTACAAGTAGTGTAATATTTACTTACTAGCAGCAGACTACTGACGTCCAAAAATAGACTTGTAGGATCTTATTTGGAAATTTTTTGAATTAGCTTACACTGGTTACTTACTAGTGAAAGGTCGGGCCTTCCGCTCGGATGAGCTGTGGTCGGTCAACACATCAACATACCGAATCTGTGCTTGTGTGAATGTTTGTGGACCGATGTCCAGTGCCGATGTACTCGGTGGTCACCATAAAGCAGCGGCTGCCCATTGCCACTCATATTCTATAAATAGCCCGTGTACATTACTTCAGGTGTTCTTTCTGGATAAAACTCACCTATTCCTTGTGGATAAAACACGAGCATTTGGCAAGGGGGGGGGGGAGATTTTGTTTATTCTCCTCGGGGGTTTTCTTTTTTGGTTGGGGTTCGTGAATGGCCACTTAAACTAGCGCTCCAGTTGCCTGGCGTTGGTAAGTGGTATGTCCTGCGATTCTCTGTACAAAAATGTATTATCTACCTACCGCGAGGTAACAGCAAGTTGTGCCACTATTTACGTACGACTGCAGTTATTTTGTTAACTCATGACGTATTACTCCTACTAATAGAGAGGCAACTAAATCTAAACTGATTATTTAATTGCCTGTCTGGTCCCGCTAATGTTATAAACGCGAAAGTTTGTAAGTATGGAAAGATTTTAGTGAAACTTTGCAATAATATAGCGTACGCATCAGAACAACACTTAGGGTATAGAAATTGTAACTCATACGCGTGCTTTTGTCGCTAGTCCCGCGTGAGCTAGTGACAAAAGAGAACTTTTAAATGTTCATTCCGGTTAGTTAAATGTTTATACAGGGTTTGTCGTAAACAATGGATAAACCGTTAGCTGCAGGTTGACCTGTAATCAGGCTGTAAGAAAATATTATTTTTATGCCAGGGTTGCCAATGGTGTGAAAATGGTACACAATTTTATGTTTTTATCTCAATTTTACCCCTCCACGATTTCAATTGGCTACCATTTAAACAAAAAAATTTTTTTTTATATATTTTTTTTGTTACTTCTTAAGACTTGTATTCTTTAATTTACTCACATTTTTAGGCCTCATTTACTTAAGACATTTGGTAATTCACATTAGTATTAATTTTTTTAAATTTGTTTTTCTCCAAGTCAAATTTTAACTCTCGATTGTGAAAAAAAATGTATGGTGCTATGGCTGCCCGTTATCTTAAAAACATGCCTGGTAGGTGAGGATCTTAATAGGTATAATAGGGTATACTTCTAGTTGGCAATAGTAGTAACAAGATCAGTATAGATAAGTAACAGCAGAATTTCGATTTTCTTTAAGTTTACATTTTTCAATTTTTTAGTAGTTTAAAAGTGTTATTTGTATTCGAAAGTAATCTGTGCGACTATCTGCAACTAGTTAAAACACCCTTAACTTATTCCGAATTCAAGTAAACTCAGGTAAAAAAATAACTTATTTATACGTTCATTACTCTACTAACATTAAACTTCTCAAATACACGAATATCTCGAGCGTCGTTACTCGAAACTCGAAACCCACACGCGCTCGGAAAATTAAAAGACCAACGAATTAACTATAAAGTAAAATAAATATACAACTTGAAGTAGCAACTGCCTACTACTAACAAAAGTAATCGACGCGCCGCAACATGGACCAGCGCCGCGAGGGCGGCGTCGACTCGTGCGTCCATAGTACGGCACATCATAGTACCGCGAGCCCCACAGCAACTACCGCGACTGCCATCAGAGCCGCCTTTGGTAAGGTGCCCCAGAACAACAAATCATCAGGCTCCCTAAGGGACCAACGCCACCTCCACAGACGGGGTTGATCCGTACCACAGGGTAACCCCACCAAGTTTGGGACAGTTCACCCCATTGCGTGAATTCCCATCCACGTCCCTTGCCCCCTTGTGCAATAGCGCCGCCTCCTTTTACTCTTTTGTCCTCCCTTCTCATAAGAAGGGTACAAATAGCTGCTCTTCCTCCTCCTGCTCTTTAGTACCCTCTTCTTATTAGAGTTCAATTAGCTTCGCCCGATGTGTCTCGATTCTCTCCAGGCTACAGAGCCTCAACCGCTATTAATTTTAACATCTTTGAACTCTGTGTGCCTTGTGATTTACTTGCGCTATCATTTACCTAGATATTGCATTCGTAAGAGTAAGGGACCAATTAAAATAGTAACTACTGTATAAACAACGCTCGATCAGCGCTACAGGTTGCTCGTGCACACCCGCCCGCAGCGCATTATGTAAATGAGACACAGTCGTACAAAAATATCGCTCAATGACCCTGCGGTTATATCTGGCATATCCTTGTGATTCCTTGCATGGCAGCCTAGAAATTATAGCAGCAGAGTAACTCGCTCGCATAACAAGGGCGCCGGCTCAGTTCGGCCATAGCATTTTGTTTTACAAGCGAGTGTGCCTTGCTAATGATAGTGGTGTCTCCACAGGTGGGCAAGCAGGTGGCGCACCCCGGCATCATGAACGAGTACAACAGCACGCAGGACAAGAAGTACTACACGTACTACCAGTGGGTGTGCTTCGTGCTGTTCTTCCAGGTCAGTGATGGTCTGCGCAAACGTTGGCACCGCGCATATGGACGCTAACGGGAGCCACACACAGATTTCTCGGGATGTTCACCTCCACCGCAGTGCACTTACTCGGACCGAGCACGAGCTGCTGCCTGTATTGACAAGATGTCTTTAGGTGAAGTTGTTATTGTTGTCCCTGTAAATCCTGGGACGCGCCCGGGACCGGTAGGCGAGGTGCTCCTCGTAATGTATTATCATCTGCGACATTAGCCGGGTCTAGTGACACGCACGCACGTACAACTTACGGGCAGCTGATAGCGGCGGTTACGGAACCTCTACGTGTCTGCGTACCTGCAGGCCTTCGGATCCAACGCGCCAGATATCGGACGAGATAGTTCTCCTGCTCGAGTTTTGTTAACAGCGGTCTTGTACATGTTGCTTAGCAGCAGTTGGTTAGCGCCGCATTGATGCTTATGTCTTGTCAAGCCACATGGCAACAGCGCGGGGAACTTGTAGCTTATATTGTCCTCGTCTGTCTCCGAGATCTGTGCATCCATTCTGCTCGTTAGTTATGGTGTGTTCTTCACCGAATTGCGTCTATTGCGGCCAGCTCTTAAATGTAACTTAGCACTGAATAAAGATTCCTTAAGAAACTACATTCGTTCTCAAGGAGGAAACTATAGTGTCATATCGTAACTTACAATTTTTTATCTGTATTTCGCTCCCTTTTGAAGACAAATAACCTAATTTTACAATTTTTCCAGTACAACTAATCTATCAGACAGGACAAATCAATGAGGAGAGTACATCTGTATAGATATGTATGTACAGATGCATGTATGTCTTATGTTGACCGATGGGGCTGCACTGGACACTGCCGTCAGCATAGAGTAGTCACAAGTATATACAGATTAATATAATAATACTTACTATTTTCTTGCACCCCAATCCGATCATTCTGGTATTTTTTTAACGGGCCTGGCCCATCACTCGTTCCCATCACTGCTACTCTTGTGTTGCCAGGATCGACAGCGGTAACCACAATGAGCCTATGATATGACAACTGGGAACCCCTGGGTAAAGCTAAAAACTGTGTTGGGTCCCGCAACGAATTTCATCAGAGAGGAAGAAGTAATTTTAATTTCCCTCCCCTATCAAAGCGGGAGACAGTACAACATTGCAATGACTTGTACATGGCAAGAAAGGAGAGGGCGGCCCGGTGAGGCCCAGCTGCTATGCATTTGGGATACCCTATACCCTAATACAAAATTATGATTAATTAGCATTTAATTTTTTATATTTTAAGATGTTATGAGTGACTTAAAAATTGAATTATTCATGCCAAAATGTTCGAAAACTCAGAAGTTTCTCAAGTTATCCACGGGACTATCGAAGTAAATTACGCCGATAACTGAATATTGTGTAACATTACGGTTCGCTCACTATGCCAAAGACTGTTTCAATCATCGATTCCCCATTCCGATGGTAGTGCGGCACGACCGCGCCGACGTATAGTCAGGCGCAGGCGTGACGGTTTAACGTATTATTACCATCAGAGGCCCGCAGGTGTACCACCGCCAACTACCTGACACTAGTATAACACTTGCCTGGCCCGGTACGCCATGATCTGCGGCGGTCACTCGCCTGGACCTCTCACTGGAGCACGTGGCAGTCGTCATATAACGTTACCGGGCTGCGGCACTGCGAGCCACCGCGACTCACCGCTTGAACAAGTTCAAATGATCAACTCTAAAATATTTGGACACAAGTGCCAGCTCCGCGCTGTTTGTTTGTCACGAAATTGTATTGACCGACTTTGACGATATCCGTTATTCGTAGACAGTTGCTAAACGACCACTCACGCACCGGTGCTGTGGAGGCTCGGAGCTTGTGCGCTGCTTGACCTACTGGGGAATGTTTTCACTTTTAAGGCCACTACCGGCTGGGTTACGAGTAGATAAGAAGCAAAGTGTATACAGACTTATTATAGATATTACTTATGATATGGCGAAGTAACCACCACCACTGAACATGTACACTCTCTGACCCATGTGTGCCCCATGGTTGATATCATGATCGTGAATATCAGCTATCAGCACGTCTAAATGATATCAGCCACACTCGTAGATCTTTGTGATCGAGCTTGTCCCACCGCTACAGTCCTGTAACTCCAGGATCGAAGGCGGTCACCACTTGCGAGTGGGTTCGTATTTCTTGTACTAGAATATTTTACAATTTCATCAAATTCAAATATTAGGTGTCAGAAATTTCGGAAAAAATAATTGGCCAATTATTTATATTACCTACCTACGTACACGTTATGACTGTTGCAGGCCATCATGTGCTACACTCCGAAGTACCTGTGGGACGCGTTCGAGGGCGGTCTGCTGCAGACCATCGTCATGGGCCTCAACACCGGCGTGTGTCCCTCCGGCGAGAAGGAGAAGAAGAAGGACGCCATCATCTGCTACCTCACGAGGCACGAGCGGGTGAGTTGTTGTTGTTTTGGATGGAAGGAAGGAACACTCAACCAAGAATAGAAAGTTGGCTCATCTAGTCTGTATGAGCAAAATTCTATAATCTGAACGTGCCACGCTCAGCAGGCGGTCTGGTAACCGCGAAGACCTCACCTAAGAGCTGTTTTTGGAAAAGGGTACCTTTAGTAGTTCTCACCTGATACCTAAATGTACTAGTAAAAGGTGCGTATACAATTGACAAGCACCCTGAACGACACCATCGTTGGCGCGCCGTCTCGTGCTCTAGTCCCAATGACTAGCTCGGAGGCACGTAGAGGGACACAGGCAGTCCTAGCGTTCATTTGTAATAATATACACACCACACTTCACCGCCTGCGCGGTCTGTTGCACAGACGTCGAGCTTGCTGCTAAGCTCATCCGTTCTCACATTAATTCATCAAAAATGTAGCAAAATCTAAATACAAATACGCTAAATCAATCAATATTAGCCCTTATCGGTCCACTGCTGGACATAGGCCTCATCTAATTAACGCCAAGACGACCGATCTCTTGCTACTCGCATCCATCCCGGACCGGCTACTGCACGGAGATCGTCTTCCCACCTGGTGAACGGTTGACCAACACTTTTTCCTAAACGCGGCCTCCACTCTAGAACCCTACTGGCCCACCTGCCATCTGTTCTTGTGAGCGAACCAGTCCTAAATTAAGAAGCCATGTTGCCCCGTAGGTCATCACGGGGAGGAAGCATTGGTTGTAGATTTTTGTCTTCAAGCTCAGCCGTATAGGGACGTGGGAATGTGACAAAGCTTCCGGAATGTTGCCCAACCCAACTGAATCCTTCTATCGGCTTCCTTCTCCAAGTTATATCTACCTAATTGCAATTTTTTCCCGAGGTAGACGTATTCGTCTACGACTTCGAGAATAGCACCATCGACGTTGACCGCCCTAGGGACGACGTGTTCGTTGAACCTGACCTTTGTCTTGTCCAAGTTCATCCTAAGGCCAACACGTCGGGAGGATTCATTGAGGCTGTGCAACATTTCCTGCAGGCTCTCCAACGATATCGTCGGCGAAACCAAGATGTGAGAGGAAGTACCTCTTACCGTACCGCCGTTGACAATTATGCCGCATTCTCCGCAGGCTCCAAAGCATTATTGAACAGTTTCGGGGAAATGACATCTCCCTGTCGCACCCCTCGATAGAATTGAATTGGCTTTCTTTGAATCAGAACGGACATAAAAGCAGCGTCATACAATGCTCTTAGTACTTCGACGTATCGCCAATCGACTTGACATCGCTGTAAAGCTTCCCGAACAGCCCAGGTTTCGACAGAGTCAAACGCTTTTTCACAGTCCACAAAGGCAAGGCACAACGGCTTATTGTACTCATGTGTCTGTCCTACAACTTGCGCTATGGTGAAGCTGTGGACCATGGTGTAAAATCCTCTGCGAAACCCAGCCTGCTCCGGTGGTTGGAATACGCCAAGCTTTGTGGTGAGATGGTTCGTCAAGACTCTTGAGAATAACTTGTAAATATGGCCAAGAAGTATCACACTATCGCCAATTAATGTACCGACCGGCGATTGTGGAAAATAACTGTCTCAATTTGTTATTAATTGCTTTGTAATGTGACGCTATGATTTGTTACGTGTACAATCATCATCATGGAGAACCGGCGACTGTCGTGGTGTACCATTAAATAACCCATTACCTCATTGAAACCTTATCAGTTCTAAGGAGATCGGATTGTAATACTATTACTAGGCCTATGCTAGGTACCATTAGGGCTTGTGCTACGGGTACTAGCTGCTAAAGAACTAAAGAATATTAAACACCCATTAATATTCTTTATAAACTTGAGAAATGTTGTAATTTTTGATGCATAATGCATACGCATGCAAAATGCGCGGTCCACCCGAGCTGGGTTACGTCGCGCCAGCCGACCGTGAAAGGGTAGTCGCACAGCATACAGTTTTGGTCGTGACAAGAATTCCAGCATCATTGCTGAATTCCTTTATTATATGATGAAAGGTGGCGGGCTCGGACTATACAGGGAGTACCAAATGTGGTCTTAGTTGAAAATAGACAAAACCCAACAGGTCGGCAGTTGCTGCACAAAACTTCCATATTAAAAGCTTGTTTTTATAATAATCACAGTATGCACTCGGGCAGTGGAGGCATCTCCGCCAGCGCAGTGGTGATTGTAGAAGTAAGGAGCGCAGCACACTACCACACACTAGGGCGGAACAGGCCCACTTCGCGCACATGATATCGCACGCGTACGTAGTGACAGCGTGACGACTACTCATTTTCCTATTATCAGTTCGTACTATCGAAGCAGCTCTTAGAACTTGCGTCATAATTTCACAGTAGTAAAGGGTAGGCGAGGCGAATGCACAAGTGGGCGGACGTGCTGCGCAGGCTGTGAGCTGCATAGCAATGATCAGGCGCTCGCCGCCGGCCGCACGCCGGTGCCGGCTGTTTCATTACGTGCAACTATTAACACTAACGACAGCTCCTTCTTGTGGATACTTATAGAAAAAGAAACCTCACATGAGGTAGTTCACTAGTCCTATTAATCCTGTAGGAGCCGATATCTAATTGACTCTCCCACGTGACCTTGTAGTTATGCACTATGGCATTACCTACTAAATAAAGTGTATATACATTATATATCGCCGAATAAGTCACAAGCGATGAGCGGCCCGCACTTGCTGCTGGCTCTTGACGCCCGTCACTGGCTGTACAGCTCCTCCACTCCGTCCTCAGCCGCGGTGCGTAGGGAGGCGCGTCATCATCCGGCCGACCTCGTGTACTACTGCGTCGCCACCGCGCACCACATGACATGCTCTATAATGAGTGCGGGTCACATGAAGCTACGATTACGCAACTACACAATAGGACTACAAGTGCACTTCAAACGCAGCTGCGCTCGGATCCATCGACTCATTTGCATGAGCCGTCGTCATCGCTACATACACTTGTGTATGTGCGTGTTGACAGTTGTAACCATGTATTAGCATCAATAAGGCTACTGTTTTTAGAACAATTCCTGATACAGATACAATACAGATTTTTTTCTGTACAGGAATTGTTCTAATAACAGTAGTTTTATACGTCGGATTAAAAATATGAGATTTGTTGTGAGGTCCAAATTTGGTGTGCGCCGAGCAGATGCGTGCGACTCGCCCGCTGTGTGTCGCCGTCCCTGGGCGGCAGTATTACAAACTAATTTCATTTCATGTAGGTGCGTGGGGTCCAACGACAAGGTGTCACTGGGCGCTAAAACTCTGGACGAGTCCGACTGGTTCGGCGCGACGATGACAGCCAACAGTTACCACTATGACCACGCTAACGCGTCTTGTGCGGTTTGTGACTTCCTCTTGGGGAGGAAGACATAGGAGGGCAAAACATTTGCAAACAAATATGTGATGTTTGTGGCATCTAGTCGCCAGAGGTCATCTGACCGTGTGCGATAAAGAAAGATTATTTGTAT
The DNA here is from genome assembly GCA_017140195.1 of Eumaeus atala. Classification (NCBI taxonomy): domain Eukaryota; kingdom Metazoa; phylum Arthropoda; class Insecta; order Lepidoptera; family Lycaenidae; genus Eumaeus; species Eumaeus atala. The sequence continues at coordinate 46,426 of JAFELO010000988.1, forward strand.
CTGTCGTTGACTGTATCTTCTCGAGGTTATTTGTATCTGTCGTTGACTGTATCTTCTCGAGGTTATTTGTATCTGTCGTTGACTGTATCTTCTCGAGGTTATTTGTATCTGTCGTTGATTGTATCTTCTCGAGGTCTTTAACTTCGTTGGAATTTCGCAAGGCTCACCGTTGTGACCAATATAATAATTACTGTGTTATTTTAAGTCATTTGTCAAGTTTTTTTTGCCAAATCTGAATTGGGGCGCAATGAGATCAGAGTTACTAGCGACAGTGAGAGATTTTTTGTGCACGGTTCATCGGCCGCGTGCGATTGCGCAGTTCATATCGCCTCTATTGAAGTTTTGTATTTTATCTTCTTGAATCTCTCGATGGACTCGTGGCTGTGGCAGTTTTTGCCGTGTACCGCGCGCGGGCCGGTTTGGAAAGTGTTTCCAAGTCGACTTACAGAGATTGTTGTGTGAAATACAAATAAGTAGGCGTAGTGATTCGCGCTAGCATCTACAGGAGTCCGCCAGCTGCGCTCCGCGGCTCCGTCGCTTGTTGTCTTTTTCTCTAACCTGGTATATGTTTGGTACTCTTGCATCTAAAAATTTCTGCACGGTTTTGGATGAAATTGGCACGGGTACAGGTTACAATCTGGAAGAGCAGCAGTATTGCTTTTTATCAATAAAAATTGTGGTACTCTTTGAATATATCTATAGAACTCGGCAGAATGAACTGCGCGCACAACACCTAGTATTGACTAATAACATGCACCGACGGCTGGAGAGACACGCGTATGTTTATTACGTAAGTTCCGACCCTAGAGAGAGAGTTGTCAACCACTCGCATATTCTTTCCAGTCGCTCTGTTAGTGTTAAGTGTTGGCGAATATTCGTCACAAATCTGTCGCAGTGAGATGATACATTTTTATCTTACCGCTAATATAAGTAGGCGTTACCCACATGGATGAAGTCGTTTAGGCCAAAAAGTAATTTCCACGAGCGGGTTGGCCGCTATCGACCCAGTGTGCTGTCGACAGCAGGCGGCTGACTCACTGCTCGCTCGCACCAGTTCCCGGTATATTCGCTTCAATCCCCGCCTGCTACTGAAGGTGAGGGGCTTTCCGATTTGCCATATGGCTCGCTATATATTACTTACGCGAGTGACGTGTCTTCCCGGATATTGTATAGTCTATATTAATACGGTGAAGCTGTATGTCTATGCGCGTCTGTATGATTGTAACGTGTATGTAAGTCTTATTCCTCTGTGACCTGCCGCATCATTGCCTCTACCATGTGCCGCTTTGACGCGGCTCCACAAGTTATTGTGCTTACATGCGCTGGTACGTACGTAGCAACTACACAACCGTCCACTGCAGACCACAGCACGCAACCGACTCCCAACAGTCACAGCGACGATGAGACTGGTCATAGGATACAATTCCTTACGTTTAGCACGATGATCACGCGAGAGTCGTACCACCCGCCCGTGATAGCAGGGGGACCCCCTCCCCCCTTCATGATAGCTCAACGGGCTCTCCCAGCACCTCCGTGACGATTCAAGACCAATTTTAGCTGCCACGCTTGAGTTATTCCCTTCGTTAAAGGGGAGAGGTGGGGGGGGGGGGAAGGAAGGAATTGGGTCGGTTCGCGGGCGCTATTGCTGTTATATATCTGAGCCGCACTAAAATCGCCAACCAAATAACGCCAAGAAAAAGTATACAATATAATGACTCGCGCGCGCTGCTCCGGTCCAGTGGCTCACGGCTCCTACACTAGTCCTGTCTGCTGCACGCGTCCCACTCGGCGTTACAGTAGCTCAGTGTGAACACCACACTCCAACAAATATTTGATATTGGTAACATACAATGATACATTGGAGGTAGTCATTTGAGTGCGGCAACGGTCCGCCTGTGGACTGTCGACGCGTCGCGCGACGCTACAAGCGACTTAATGATAGAGGCGGACCGGACGTGCGCGGGCGCGGCGCGTCTGTGTGCACACGTACCGGACCGGCGGGCTCTGCACTAACGGGACTTGCGAGCATTGTATCTTCGGTAAAGTCCATCCGCCCGTACATCCTTCCGTCGAGACGTTTTAGTTTCTGACCGAAACCAAAACATCCTCATAACAATCATTTCTCTTTACATTTCCAAACGCAATGTTCGCAACGCTCTCGTTACGCATTCACTAGCTCACTACACAAGTCAAGCGTGTGTAAAGAAGCTTTACTTAAAAATATATTAATAAATTGACCAGTGGAGTAAACTGGTGAATGAGTGAGGAGAGCGTTACGAAAAGAGTGAGTTAACGAAAGAGGGCGATATAACATAGTGAACAGCATACCAATTCTTCCTACTTTCAGTTACAGAAGTTTTACTTCGGTCGCGTGTCCTAAAGCTAACTCGTCCTTTATTTTTTAATCTGTAATACACATCTATTGTGTATTATAGATTAAAAATGGAGACTTCGACATTTTCGTTTCTAGATAATCAACTTAACAACCCTACAATTAAGAGAAAAAAAATGAATTGCACCCTAGAGACAATATAGAGCCTCTCGATTTTAGTGTCACCCTTATTGTTTTTATCACATCGTATAAGTATAATATTTTTTATGTTGGCTACATACTTTATAAATTTAAAATAAATCAATTGTGAAAATCCACAACAAACATTATCTAAACGAACTGCATACACAAACCAGTCCAGAAAGTCCTCGTCGTTTGGATGGAATTCAACACCAGAACTCCCGACTCCCCGGTCCTAGTTTCGGTAAGTTTGCCACCGAAACCGACACTAAACCTAAACGACTTTTTGCCGAAACTCAACCGAAACCTTTTCACTGAATGTTCAGTCGGACAATATACTCGTACGTCTTCATCAGGAACGCCCACAAAGATCAAGCTGAAATTTTATGCCGTATCTCTGGTGAAATGTCTCGTACATTTCACCAGAGATACGGCATACTAAGTCAACCACAAGTATTCTATAGGTTTTGTTCTTTTGATTACTTTGATTCAGGAATATAATTTTTTCTGGGCTTTAAGACGTTGCAGACCGACAGTATTCAACGTAAATTTCAGTTTGATCTTTCCCTGCGTCTAAGAGAAACTGGTTTAGACAGACATATGGGCGGACAAGAAAGTGCTCCTGCAAGGGTTCCGTTTTATTCTATTATGTTGTGGAGCGAAGTAAAACATTTTAACTTAATACTCATTAACCATCAAGGGCTTCCCACCTTCAAAACGTGATCGAAACGTGCCATAAAATCCCAACTTGAGACCGTTTGAAAAATGCCAGCTCCTGTGTCTGGCGGTAGTTAGGTGAAGCTGTTCGCGAAACTTGACTTGTCTCACAACATAGCACTTACCACGTGTAAATTGATGCTCGCCGTGTTTCCGCGAATCACGTCCACTGACCCACATGTACTGCCTCCATTGTTCAGGTCGCCTGGTACTTGCTCGGAATACGATATCGTCAGTCGTTAGTCGAGTTAGTCCTGCTTAGTCTTGACCTTATACTTTATATCAGCTAAATTAACCGTGACAATAGCCGCCGAAACGTCGGGGAAGTAGGAACGTCAAGAGCTGAAGGACTATTCATTATGATGTTTTACCGTTTAATTGATTTCATAGCGATACTGAAATTAAATTTATGATATTCTTAGTTGTAATAAAGGTTATGAGGGACGCTGTTCTATTTTAATACTTCTCTTCATACCGGGGAACATTCTTGCTTTGCAGAGATCTGCAACGTACTAATATCAGTAGAATTGACATTCTACTCGCTTTTCACATAGTGTACACACATGCGAGGAGTGGTTGATAAGTATCCGAGACGACAAAGAAAAACTTTAGTAATCTATGTAAAACAATTCTATTTTTCAACGTAATTTCCTTCTACCTCGATGCATTTACTCCAGAGTTTCTCCAATGCCGTTACACAAAATGATTTCTCTAACCCCAAAAAATACTCGTCTACGGCGACTTCATCATTTGATAAACATCTTCGGCCACCTAACCATTTTCTTAGATTCGGGAATAAGTGGAAGTCGCACGGGGTTAGATGTGGGGAATGGGGGNNGGGGGGGGGGGGATGCGGTAACAGTTCGAACCGCAATTCATGGTGCACAGGTGCGTTGTCGTGATGGAATAAAACTTTCTTTTAGCTAAATGAGGCCGTATCTTTCGGATTTCTTCGCTACATTTTTGAAGCAAGTTGAGTATTATACTGTCCATTTATTGTTTTTCCTCTTTGCAAATAATCCACTAAAATAATCTCTCGATCATCCCAAAATACAGTCGCCATCACTTTGCCGACCGACAAAACCGTTTTTGCTTTCTTCGGTGCAGGTTTTCCGCTCTCAGTCCACTGCCTAGTTTATTCTCTTGTTTCAAGAGTATAATGTTGTATCGATATTGTATCTATTGTCATATAAAAACCGCAAACGCGGCACCCATCGCGCGCGAAGCTTTTTCATTCGCAATTGTTGAGTAAAATGTTAAGAACGCGGTCACAGGAAACGCTTACCATCTCTGCTTTCTGCCGCAATTTTAAGCGCCGATCATTCAAAATGATTTTTTGAATCTTTTTGATCATGTCCGGATTCGTGACTTCATTTGAACGGCCAGACCCGTTGGCGTCTTCGCAGCTTTCTCTCACGTTTAAAATCAGTTACCCACTTGTGAATTGCACTCAATGCAAGAGCAGTATTACCTAAGATACTGTCTAGCTTGACTTTAAGCTGTTTTTCCTTTTAAAACGTAAAATTTTATCACAGCACGGATTTCGTTTCTTTCCATTGTTGAGAAAATTTACGACAGAGAACGTTGCAGGTCACACAAATTCCATCAATACGAATAAACTCAAATTTGGCGTTCTACTTTCGAATAGATGATAGAATATAATCTAATAAATTTTGTTTGTCCATCTTGTTTTAAGTTCGTCGTTTCGGCCAGTTATCAATCAGCCCTCGTACCTACATCATAATTACACGACACTTAGTATAGACAATTTAAGTACTAGCCCTCAGAAATTTCTCCACTGGTAGCTACGAGCATTGTATGTCAGTCCGTCCCGCCGTCTACTAAAGGTCCGTTCGTCCCGCCGTCTACTAAAGGTCCGTTCGTCCCGCCGTCTACTATAGATCCGTCCGTCCCGCTGTTTACTGAAGGTTCGTTTGTCCCGCCGTCTATGAAAGTTCCGTCCGTCCCGCCGTCTACTAAAGGTCCGTCCGTCCCGCCGTTTACTGAAGGTCCGTTTGTCCCGCCGTCTACTAAAGGTGCGTCCGTCCTGCCGTCAACTAAAGGTCCGTTCGTCCCGCAGTTTACTGAAGGTCCCTTTGGCCCGCCGACTACTAAAATTCCGTCCGTCCCGCTGTCTATTAAAGTTTCGTCCGACCCGCCGTCTACTAAAGGTCCGTCCGTCCGCCCCGCCGTTTATTTTATTTTACAGCATATTTTCTATGGGATCGCGCTAAAGACAAGCTTTACGATGTTGCAGACCTAAGTATTTGACGTCATTTTCAGTTTGATACTTTTCCATGAAAAGGTCTTGATAGATGTAAAGACGGACATCAAAGTGATCCTATAAGGGTTCCGTTTTTTGCTTTTGGCACGGAACCCTAAAAACAGAATAACCACAGATGTCGTGATGACTTGCGCGTTGTTTGCTGTTCTGTTGACTCATCATGTGGTTGATCGATCATCGCCGTCGTCATCTATCTTCACGTTGAGTTTAGAACATTTTCAATGAATGCCAATATTTGTTCACTCCTTTAGTGAACTACCGACGTGCACTCGTCACTCCTTCACCGAATCCCCCGTCGGGGCATCCTTGGTTCACAAACCGCACGAAACGGGACCACCGCTTTACAGTGATATGATGATAATAATAATATCTGTAGGCTTACAGTTACTAGACAACGGAAATATATTTAATAATGTTAGCGCGATGTACTTCCCCGGCGGTGCCGATCTGATTCATATACAATGCAGGGATGACGCCACCTCTTACGAACTACAGGACTGAGAATTCAGATGACCCCACGAATTGATTTGCCTGTTTCGAATTCGCAGCCATAAAAAACTAGTACGAAGCTTTGATAAGGGCGCTGGTGACGATTCAATCCAAAATAAACTCAACGTGAGCGGTGGTGAGGTTTAAAATGACTTAACCCACGAGTGTGTGGGGTGGCGTATGAATCGCCAGGTGCGCACAGTGTGCGCGAGCATCTGCGCGCCAGTAATGGACACAATGACGCGATAATATTGACCAGACCAGGCGCATCCGCTGACACGCTGTGGCTTGACACGTAAGAAACGTTAGGTGCGCACAGTGTGCCCGAGAATCTGCGCGCTAGTAATGGACACAATGACGCGACAATATTGAACATACCAGGTACGTCCTCCAGCCCGGTGTGGTTTGGAGTGGTCGCAGCCGGCACCGCGCGGTTGAGTTCCGTACAGGCAGTGGATTTGTGATCAAATCTGTTGATGTGTTTTGTGGGAGGAGCCATGTCTGGGGGAGGAAGTATCGTCCTGGTGAGGAGGTGCCGCCGTTGTACGTCAGCCGGCGGTTCCGGTTGGGTTCTGATGCTGTTCCCACCGTGCCGCTCTGATTCGCCTACCTAATTCCAGCTCTGACCATCAGCGACTAGCGTAACTGTAGTTTCATCATCGCCACCATCCCCACCTAATGTCCTGCTAAAATTGCCTATTTCCTTGCGCCAAGAATCAAGAAGAAAGTATCTTAATATGTCTGTAGAAAGTTTTTAAATTGTGGAATATCTGTGGGTCACGAGCTCTGAGGTCATCACGTGACACTAGATTCCTTGACGATAGTAAGTACAAGAGGCAGTTTGTGAGCAACAAGGACGGCGACATCGTGTTATCTCATGCACTATTAGCAATGCATCCGATAAGCGTAATGAAGTGTAAGCGTTCAGACTCTTGTTTATATGATGCCACGTGGCGCTGCGCCCGCCCGGTCGCGGCGGACCGCACGATACGGTGCGCGCTGCCGGCCACAGCACAGGCGTGTGGCTGCGCACATAGAGCGATATCGCGAGACACTAGCTTCTTTGTGTAGAAAGGTGAAAGTTAAGCTTGCATATATGATATATATATAT
>JAFELO010000988.1:61683-74201 GCA_017140195.1 Eumaeus atala
TCATATTAGGGCCGCCATCTGCAGCACAAGATGTTATATTTTTCATTGGTATATCATTGACATCTAGGTAGTTTCTTAACTTAACGAATCCCCGACGAAGTTTACTTGACGACTCTAATTACCCAGTTGATATTTTGGTAACGTCAAACGAAATTATACCTAATAATTATTTACAGCATTTTTTTTTAAGAATTTGCCTTTTTTGTTAAATTTGTCACCGATATTTAGCATTGCATTTGAATAACCCAAAGCGAAAGGGTTAAAGTCGTGTGGAGTCCATTTTAAAATCGCCCCCCTGTGGGGCGTGGGCCCCACGTTGGGAAACACTGCTCTAGCGCAACGAGTGACATTCGCGTTAGGAAATCAACTAAGTAAATGTTGAGTTGTGTACAGGTGTGATGTTGTGACGTATGCGGGCGACAACAGGCGGAGGCGCGATGCTTATCAAGATGTACTTGCGCGATTGACACCGAGCGGCACGACATGTCATATCCTCCAGCAGTTTGTAATTCATACCTACCACAATAATTATAAATGTAACCGTAACCTCTTATACAGGCCGACTGGTGAGACAATTTCATCCATCGTAGACGTAAAACATTGTAGTTGGTATACTTCAAAAATATATATTTCAAAAATATGGAAAATAATTTCGAAAAAAACGCAAAAGGACTAAAATGGCATATTGTGGTCAGGCGCGTCACACACCACAGTCTGCCCTCTTATCAATGGCCGAAGCGTCATTGCTAATGCTACATAAACGGATTTGTGGAATATTTAGGTAAAAAAGGTTATTTTATCATATAATTTGAATGAGAATCGAGTAAAATCTACTACAGTGATGAAAATGACTCACCAGGCAGCGCCTGTACGCAACGTCCACACAGATAACGGTACAAGATACATGAATATTTTCCATGTTCGTATACATTCCATGTAGTATTCACAGGAACTGTTTCCTACGAGCAATGATTACTCCAGTAGCAGTAAGTGCGCTACGCCGCGAGGCGGGAGCCCGCAGCGGGGGCGCGCCCGCAGCGGGGGCGCGCGCGCGGTCGTCGCGTGCCAGTTACACGTGTCCTCCTCGTCTTCCTAATTGATCAGCTCAACCGTCACTTGAATTTGACAATAATTGTGATGCCACTTTAGGCCCTCGTCTTTGTATGGTTTTTTTTTAAACGAAATGATGTAAAATATTTGCAGTTTTATATAAAAAAAGTGTGCGTGCACGCACGTACATGCGTTAAAGAATTTTTTTAAAAATGTTATATTTCGTACACTGGTACGCTTGTAGAAAAAACGACACTAACAATATAAAAAAGGTATTTAACACATACATTGTAAGTTTTATTCAAATACACAACAATAATGTAATAGATATAGATGTCGTGTTCTCGCTGCCAGCCTTACTTTTACTTCATTTTTTGACAACTAAAATGTTGCCTACAGCTAACGGCATGGTGTCAGTTTATTACTCTAATAATAATAAAACTTCAAAAAAGTACCGGATTGAATGTTATGTTAATAATCACCACCGGCTCCACTATACCGATAAAAGACATTTGCATTTTCATGTTATTTTATAATTGCTCCGTTAGTTTATAAATCTCGAAATAAAGGTTGTATTTAGAATAATTATACGGAAGACTTAAGTTTTGGGACCTGACTTTACTCGTTTAATGTATTTCAGATTCATTGTTGCTATATAAGAGAGGACTGTTTGTGTTGGTCGAGTCGCGCCAACCTCGCTGCAGATCTGGTTCTGTTGGTTGTGTGTATGTGGAAGCGAGAGAATCTCGTTACAACAGCTGTGGCCCGACGTGTCGATGACGTCACGTCCTCCTGCGCTCTGAAGGCGCCAGGCGAACGCGGAAGGGTGCGCGTATAAGCTATATGAATAGTTCGTGGATAAATATTTGTACTAGCTTGCATTAAATTGTGTTTAGTTTTGGCCTGTCGATGTGAATTATGTTAGTTATGATAAGGCAAAGAATTGATCTGTAGTAAAGTGTGGACTGTCGAGCGTCGCCTTTTATTGAGCAGAAGTAAAATCTGGGGCGGAACAGATAGATGCTCTTAAGCGAGAATAATGTAATAATAATGTGTTTTTTCGTCGTGACTAAGAACTATATTTCAGCGAGTTGAATCTCACGACAATTGAAGTAAAACGCGGAGCTAAAAAGTTATTGCGACTGAAGTTGGATGCACCTAGAAACGATGAAGACTGGTTTTGGATTAAATTTACAAAAATAAATTGATGTGACGTCGTTTATACTAAAATGATTGCTGATGTGTGGCTGGGACGTGTGGAGGCTCCTCGACGTAGCTCTCAACTGTTGGCTGACTCGCGTTCACTTGTGGGCCTTATTGGGTCGTTTTGATAGGAGTATACTTTATAATCTTGTTGAAATATTGTTTTAAATATTTGCCGTTGAGTATGTGCTGTTCGTTCATCTGTCCACTGTCCGCCTTCATTGGCTTTCACACCGCGGCTTTGAATACTTTCATCTCGAAGTGAAAGTCAAATGTTAATAGTTTTTATGTAGTGCGCATGGTATACCACTAATATGCTACTTGTGCACTGCACTCATTGGCACAATTACAGCGTGCGTTTACCTTAAAGGCTAGGAAGAAACCCGCACTGGGTGGTGAGAATAATTTCCTGCGTCCTTCCCCCGTCCCCCGGACTGGAATTTTTCAACCGTAGTACCGGACGTGAATAAATACTCCTCCAGTACTGGACCCCGAACACAACCCCGTCACTTTTTAGTAAATGTGTTAAGTAAAGGTTGTTGGTGAGGGAACTAACACGACTGTCGTAAGCGTAGTCGCCGAGTGCGTCGGACGTCTCTATTAGATCACGTCGTGTCGTGTATATAATATTTATTTTGATCTTTGCGTTGTTTTGTGTGTAAAACAATCTTGAGTATTTTTTTAAGTCATAAAGACTTTCTTTTTATGAATTTTTAATTATTTATGCATGCTTTATACATAAAAAGATTAAATGTAAATATATTATAATGAACCAGGTGAGAGCATTCGTTCTACAAAACGAATTCCTCCGTAGCGACTCCGTATTAAAAATGTACTAATATTCTTGATGATGTTTCGTTCACGTCTATGCCATTATGAGAAAAAATATGTTTTTTTTTATTATTTTTAAAAACATTATCGATAACGCAGGTAACGTAAAATAATAGCAAAAGTATTTCTCTATTTCCTTATATTTTACCTTAGGTTCACAAAAAGCAGCGAAAAAAGTTCCCAAAAGAAAGTGAGATATTTCTAGAATAGTTAGCATGAGAAGTAATTCACAAATAATTAGTGATTTTTTAAAGTAAACTCATTCAGTCGATCGATGATGATTAATAATCAGTACTAATAAACAGTAGTGATTAATAATCAGTACTAATAAACAGTAGTGATTAATAATCAGTACTAATAAACAGTAGTGATTAATAATCAGTACTAATAAACAGTAGTGATTATTAATGACTTTTGCATTTCTCCCGGACTGTAATGTGTGTGCGTAAGGTGTCGGTACCGTTACATGTTTTTGTTGTGAACTGTAGGTCCTGTTACTTTATAAACTAATGTCAAATGTATTCACTACGGTTGTAACAAATAAATGATTTTGATTTTCTTACATGTTGTTTCACAATAATAACAGAGTGTAACCCTCTCCAATCCCAACGCCACATTCAATTGTATGGAATTATTTTCCGTTTCATTTCTGTTATGATGACTTTTGTCCAGTGGATTTTGTGGGCCGCATTTCATTTTCTTTATATTATGTATGTTTTTGAATTAGGCATTATATACCTTCCTTTCCTATAGGCACCTGTAGATCTACTACACCCTTAAACATTGACAACAAATGAACCAATGTGCTCGGAAGCACGTGTACGTACGTACGTACTTTAAAGTGTTCCGACTTTATGACTCAGGGGGGTGAGTCTCATACTCGGCGGTCGCAAGGTTTCAATGTATGGAAAGTGGTGCCATCTATCAATTGCGACTTTTTTTAAACATCGTTTCACCTAAACTTTTTTTACTTAAACTCTGCCACTACTGAGTAAAGCCTTGTTCACACTGGTCGAGAACTTTAGTCGAGTCGTGAGTCATTTAGAAAACTAAAATTTAATAACTGGTACTCGACTTAAATTTTGTGGTTCGGACACATTTAGTTACTCAATTACTCGATACTCTACTAAAGTACTCGAACAATGCAAACAAGGCTTAATCACAAGTGAAGTACCGTAAAACAGGGTGAACCGTAAACTTCATAAAGAATTTGAAGTTGGTTCCTAGTCATTAGGTACATGATATCCATCGACATATATGTATAAAGGTGTTTAGCCTCAATATTATTTTTAATTTCTAGGTGGTTACCTTGAAATTAAAAATAAATACGTTATAATAAAAATACGTTAATATTGTGAAATTATAAAAGCAATATAATCACGAATTGACCATTTGTATCCCAAACAGATTAGAAAAGTATTAGCCCGCTTCTTTAACGGATTGGAAAAAAAATATGTCGTTGTTGTCTAATCATTTTCATCGGACATTCATTTTATTAGCACACTGTTGCTCATTGAATAAATTATTAATGAAGTGTATAAATAAGTCTATATTTGTTAACAGTTTAATTTAAAATAATACTTTTAAACAATTTTAATGCTTGACATTGGCAAAATGTGCAACACTGGGAGAGAAAAGAAGAAGAAGAAAGTTTAATTTCAGACAGCAACGGATTCTATTTATTTCATTTCTTTGCACGTATGTTTTTTCGAAATCCCTGAGACACACATTTTGTTATACTAAAGGAAATAATAAAACATTAACAACTAATGTGTCGGTGTTTTCTGTTTTTCCCCCGCGTCTCTCTTTATAATCGAAGAAGCTCATATAATGTACCAATATAGTAATGTAAAAAATATTGAGCGACAATACCAAAATTCTATGGTAGGATTCATAGAAATTTAAATTTTTAGCTTAGTACTTTATGATTATTGATTGGTTACAATAAAACTACTTTTACGGATTCTATCATTTTTTTATTTCATTTGATTATATATAAAATGACACTAACACCATCTATGGTTCAGGACTGGCAATAAATATATTGCGCCTGCTTCTATTTAAGTGTAGTAGTTCCAGTATAAATGTATGCTATGATTAGTTGTAGTTGTTGACTGCAGGTATGTATATTCGATATCTGTTGACAGATGTTGCTAAATGTCGCCGAGCAATGCAATAAGTTCCATGACGCTAGATGGCGCAAATTAATGCATTAATATTTTTTATGAAGCTAGATGGCACTAGTCAATGCATTAGTATTATTTTATGGCGCTAGATGGCGATAAACAATGCATTAATATTATTTTATGGCGCTAGATGGCGGTAAACACTGCATTAATATTATTTTGTGACGCTAGATGGTGCCAAACAATACATTTATATTTTTATATGACGCTAGCGCTAAAGAGTGCGCAAATAAGCGGGTTGGACATTTTTTGAGATGGGATATACATAAATACAAATGTTGTTAAATTTTTTATCTCTGGAGGCACTACCACAGTGCCTGTTTTTTATAGTTTAGGGGGTAAAAAACGGTTTATGGGGCAGTCTGCCTTTTGACAACTGACAACCTGACACATCCATAAAAATCCGCATAGCTTCATCATCATCATTATTCACCCTTATCGGTCTACTGCTGGACATAGGCCTCTCTCCATGAACGCCAAGACGACCGATCTCCTGCTACTCGCATCCATCCCGGCCCTGCTACTGCACGGAGATCGCCATAGAACTTGTAAAGACAAATTAAGTCAGTATTTAAAATACGATGAATTCCTTCTTTTATTCCATCCCCACAAACGCGCCGCCGCGCTCTCACAAACCGCACGAAATGCGACTAACTCACAGCGGGTATAGTGTAAGATGTGTGTCACAGAACCTGGTGTGCACAACATGCGGCCTGGTTGTGGTGAGTAGAATTGGGACGTACAGTCCACAGTAACTGGCTGCACACCATCAACACAGGACGGTATTCATTCACCACCTTGGTTCAAGCCTTGTCGTGGTAGTGGGGCTCAGTAGCCTGGGGTGATCCCAGACACATTGGGCGAAGCCAATTGAACCGAAGAGGTGGCGGCTCTTAGTACCCCTCCTATAAGAAGAGGAGAATAAAGAGCAGGAGGAGGTGTCGCTCATTGTAGCCCTCTTATAAGAAGAGGAGACAAAAGAGAAAAAGTGGCGGCGCTTTTGCGCACGGGACAAGGGGCGAGGTTGGAAACCTCACCCCATTGTACTGTCCCAAAGTCGGTGAGGTTGTCCCGTGGTGCAGGACAACCCCATCTGTGGAGGTGGCGTCGGTCCCTTCGGGGGCTGACTTGCCGGCGAGGTGCCCTGATGATTTGCTGTTCCGGGGCACCTCACCAAATGCGGCACTGTTGGCACTCGCGGTGGTTTTTGTGGGGCACTATATAATGTACCGCGAGCACCACACACCACTGGACCCCACCCAGCGCCAATGAAGGCGCGTAAATGCGTTTCCCCGCGTAGACAAAAAAAAAAGAACGGCATTCATTGCCCTAGCATAGACAATAGCTACGAGGATTATGTTAAACAACACGTCTGTAGTCTGTGGTTAAATATGAAGTAACTCATAACATGCTTTTTAGACGTGTTAAAGTAAAGTATAATGTTGTCAACGTTGAAAGTTCAAGGAAAAAAGTTGATTGTTCATTGGAGCTCTAACTATAAATATAGAAAACTAAGATATTTGCCTTAGACAGAATATGTTTGTGTTTGATCAACAGATATTCACAGCACGCACAGAGCGTGCAGAAACGCTAACATCTATTATATTATTATGTAGATTGGGAGCACGGGCTCAGATAATACATTAAGCGATCGGAGCGTTCGTGCGCGCCGCCAGCCGCGAGCCGCGCGCTGACTCGGCCACTCTGGAAACCTGTACCAGCGTATAGATTGCAATTAAACTACATTATTTAAATATGAATCTATTATAGTCACAAGCATTGGTTATAGGCAGCTCACGTTTCCGCAATCGATTCGACTTCACAGTATTACCACCTGTTGCCATAGACGGTATCCCGATTTCCTTCAGTGACTCGGCCAAAAACGAAGGTATTATACTTGATTCAAATCTTTCGTAGAGCAAATATGTTAGCGAGCAAATGCAAAATTATCTCCCTTTATCAACGAAAATTACTATCGCACTATCTATAATACAGCAAATTATTGACTACGCTAACATTTGCTGCCCGGACGCCACTGAGGAAATAGTTAATAAGCTGGAGCGGCTTCAACATTTATCTTTGCGTTTTATCTTTGGCCTAAAGAAATACGATTACGTCGCTCACTTTCTCTCTCTCTCCCAGTGCCGCACATTTTGCCCATGTCAAGTATTAAAATTGTTTAAATGTATTCTTAAACTAAACTGTTGCCGATCCGTAATCTACGAAATTTTCGAATCCTGTGCTCTCTCTTCAAAACCCTGTTCAGTAGCTCAAAACAGATATCGGATCTATTTCTATTGTGACTTACTTAAGAGAGCCTTAGAGACATTATGACGTAACTAAACTAAACAAGCTTAGCGTCGACTGTGCACAGTTGTGGAAGCTTACGGTACATACAGTAAAGGGCATACAGTTTAACAGATTATGTAAGCAAAGAATAGGAACATAAACTTTGACTTATTGAGGATGTGTAAACGTTAGACATGTCCCAATAAAATATAAAAAATATTGCAAAAATGCAATCTTCAATTATGTTTTATGCATCTATGTTTTCTTTATTTGGGCTCTAATAAAAATAAAATGTGTGTAAGTAATAAGTGTAGATGCTGATGAGAAGACCGAGGGCAGGGGGGGGGGGGGGAGCATGCCATTCTGATATTAGTTCGGTTTGTTCAGAAGCACTTCACATGTTACAGCGCGACGGGCCGCGGCGACTTGCGGTACACCTTCGAGTTGCCAATGAATATTGATATGCCTGTGTAAAACTCTTCCATTACCGACGGCCGCTAGACAACGCGCTGCCGGAACTACTCTACCTACAAATTTAACATTTCGTACAGAGGTTCCTTTCATGAACACTGAGATCTGATTCTTAGTAAGGAAACTCTAAGGTGATGAGAAAGAAAGGAGTTAAGTTTATAACATGGAATTTTAGCGCGTAACACGGGTGTAACCGCGGGGCGCTGCTAGTATTTTCGTAAATAAAAGACAAATCCTGTTCGCTGGCGCTTTATTCCGATTTTACTCCGCTTTGTTTCGTTCTATACTTTTGAATAAAACGACAGAATGTCGTAATGACATACTATTTTCTTTAATTTTAGGGTTTCAATGTCCCACTTTTTTATATTATTGTGTGATTTACGACGCCCAGACGTCAGCTGTAGCGACTGCGCCACACGTGTCGGGCGACTCCGCCACACGTGCCGGGCGACTGCACCTCCGTAAACTCTCAACATCATGGAACAGACGCGTGCGCTGAACACGTCGTGTACGTCATGGATATGTCATACAGATGTTACTCACAGAGCACACGCACAAGCCACGGGTCAGTTCGCATGTTGGATGAAGCCATAGAATTAGGATGAGCGGGACGCGTGGCGCGCTCTCCCCGATCTCCTCCACTCGATCCTTGTTTTAGTGACGCACACGTGCATGCGACCCGCCCTCCTGCCCGCTGTCATGCTATCCGCCTGCAGCCGGCCGTGCAGTGCAGTAGCCTGGGGTGAACCGAGACACCGAGGTGGATGCTCTTTGTACCACGCTTGTAAGCCAAGGGCCCTGAAGGGCAGGAGGAGGAGGCGCCCTTGCGCACGGGGTAAGGAGCGAGAATGGGAACCTCATCCTATTGCACTGTCCCAAAGTTCTGGGGTTGTCCTATGGTGCGGGGCAACCCTTCTGAGGAGGAGGTGTCGGTCCTTTAAGGGACGAGCCGTCGAGGTGCCCTGATGACAGACGGCACATGGCACTCGCGGTGGTTTTGTGGATATTCGCCACAATAATGTGCCGCGAGCTCCAAATGCCACTGGACCCCACCCAGGGCCCGTGAAGGTGCTCAAATGTGTTTCCTCGCGTCAAAAAAATAGCTTACCCACAGTCCAGGACACAGGGTTGATGTTTCTGTTTTTGTGTAAGTATAGCTACTGATATGAGTTGTACTCGCGGTGTATTAGTAATAGTACTAATACACCGCGAGTACAACTCCTCCACACACACATATATGTATGGAAGAGGCGTACCAAAGAGAAGTAGACTGATGCGGCGGCGCTTGCACTTACGTGTAACAACACAGCTACATGCTATATAATTTTGTAATGGTTTTTTCATCGAATGTTATTCTCCCAATTTTCGGATTAAACCATTTATTTGTAGGCACTGTACATTATCATAAACAATAAGTAAGTATAAAAACGTAAACTCCGTATTCTTGGCTAATTTCATGATTTCCAGTGTCCAACAGGAAATACCGAAGATACAGGTATTGATTTCGTGCGACCGTCAAAATATACGTATAAACGGCTGTTGATCTTTTGATTTTGTTGACTTAGAAATATATTCTTTGTACTTCAAGATGGACAAGCGACAGTGATGGTTTAAGGACCCTTAATTTTGGGTTCTAAAAACATACGTTACAATAAATATTTTAAAAGATATGAAAATATAAATACGCAACTATATAATGAGACTTGCACAAGTCCGTATGTGCTGGCTGATCTCGCAACCAAAACCGGACAGTTACTGTAACCTCGGCCTTTTGCCCCAAGGGGGTGACATAGATACCGGAAGTATGTAAAGATTGCTCGGGGACATCCTTAATCGCTGACACAAGATGTTTATAGAGATCAGGGTTATGCACTCGTATGCCGAAACCAGCGAACCATCTGGCGGACAGACGGACAGTCCAGAAAGTTTGTCATCTCGAACGTATTGTAAACCAGCCAGTGGGGCTGTAACTGTAACTGTGGCCAGTAGTGGGGTTGTAACTGTGGCCAGTAGTGGGGTTGTAACTGTGGCCAGTAGTGGGGTTGTAACTGTGGCCAGTAGTGGGGTAACTGTGGCCAGTAGTGGGGTTGTAACTGTGGCCAGTAGTGGGGTTGTAACTGTGGCCAGTAGTGGGGCTGTAACTGTGGCCAGTAGTGGGGTTGTAACTGTGGCCAGTAGTGGGGTTGTAACTGTGGCCAGTAGTGGGGTTGTAACTGTGGCCAGTAGTGGGGTTGTAACTGTGGCCAGTAGTGGGGTTGTAACTATAGCCACTAGCCACAGGTACGATAACTCCACTCTTCACGATACTCTTGAGATAACAAACTTGCTCGACTGTCCGTCTTTCCACCGGACGGTTCGCCGGTTTCGGCTGATTTAAGTGAGGCACCAAACAGTAGGAGTGGCGGGATCGGCTCTGCTTGCGTTAATTGACACACGCCTATTTTAGTTCAAGGTAAGCGCTGATGAAGATAATTGTAATGGTCTATCAATCTACAGTAGGCAATCGACATACATACGAGTGCATAGCTCTGATCTCCAGCAACCTCTTGTGGCGGCGGTGAAGGATGTTTATGGTATATTTACAGCTTGTATCAGCTGGACCGCGGAGTAGTCATGAACAGACGTGTATATCTTGTGCTATCATTATGAAGAATTCCGAATAAATTCCGACTCACACTAGCATGCAGATCGACACTGGAAAGAGTAGGACGGGTAGCATATTAATCATCCTCATTTTCCCTTCTCGGGCCCCTCCAGGACATGGGTCTCTTTCTACGAGTGCCAAGAGGCCCTCTCCTCGCACTTTACCCTGGCAGCTAACGCACGCAGTAGTCCGCCTGGCCACTGACACTCGGCCCTCCTACACGCGGCCTCCGCCCTGCAATTGCTATGAGACACTGGCGCATGGATGGATGTGGAATAAGGAAGGACAACTGGACCGAGCAGCGTGGCCGCGTCCAGTAGCAGGCGGGTCGGGGGGATGCGGCGAAGTCTCTGAATTACTAATATACGGCAGGAAGTGGGCGACAATAAATACAAAATTCCATGTTGGCAGTGCTGCCAATATAAAAATAATTGATTCATACGACGCACGTTTAGTATTGTGCCAAATTTCAAATATGGCGGACTCGCGACCGTGTCCGCGATGCGTTCAATATTTTTGATGTACATTGTATCTACCTATTATGTATGCTTTTTTTTTGTTGACGCGGGGAAACGCATTTACGCGCCTTCACTGGCCCTGGGTGGGGTCCAGTGGTGTGTGGGGCTCGCGGCACATTATATAGTGCCGAATACCCACAAAAACCACCGCGAGTGCAACCAGTGCCGTCTTTGATGAGGTGCCCCGGAAAAACAAATCATCAGGGCACCTCGACGGCAAGCCAGCCCCCGAAGAGACCGACGCCACCTCCACAGATGGGGTTGTCCCGCACCACAGGACAACCCCACGGACTTTGGTACAGTGCAACGGGGTGAGGTTCCCATCCTCGCCCCTTGCCTCGTGCGCCAATGCGCCGCCACTTCTTGCTCTTTTGTCCCCTCTTCTTATAAGAGGGGTACAAAGAGCGACACCTCCTCCTGCTCTTAAGTCCCCTCTTCTTATAGGAGGGGTACTAAGAGCCGCCACTTCCTCGGTTCAATTGGCTTCGCCCAAGGTGTCTCGGATAACCCCAGGCTACTGAGCCCCACCGCCACGACAAGGCTTGAACCATGGTGGGGATGTATGCATTTGCCTTAGTGTAAATAGATCATATTGGTCTCCAGAACAAACCTTAACGATATGAGTTTGTAAGATTCGTTGTTGATGAGTGTCTGTTCCCTAAACACCGACCAGCCGCTCTTCCAGTCAGTCGGGGTTATAGTTTCTAAGATTTTTCTTTTATATACAATAGATAAATGGACCTAAAATATAGTCTCGTTCAGTCATTCTAGTAACAAGTAGTTAGTAGTGAGCCGCCTAAAATCTAGCTTGAATCGTCGCGGCGCGGCGTATGCTGTACAGCACAGGGGGACCTTCCTTGAGAAATGGACTGTGTATCTGACACTGAAAGATTTTTAAAAATTTTGACCACATTTTCATTTCCGACATTTTTTATTTTATTTTATTTTTATATCTTTTTAACCAAACAATCAAGTGTAGCTTGATAACCTAGGGCCACGGTAGTGTAACCACCATGGCGAGCCAGGCCAAGCATGTAGCCGCGGACCTTTTCTTGAACAATGAAATGAAAATGCTGGCTGTCGACTGCCAACATTTTTACGATATGTGTTCCACGGCGCACTTGTGGCCGAGTGTCATTACCACAATCCTTACTCTTTACATTTTAATAACATGTTAAACCGCTAATGTCGCCACTCACAGACTCGCTCACTAATGTCGCCACTCACAGACTCGCTCGCTAATGTCGCCACTCACAGACTCGCTCGCTAATGTCGCCACTCACAGACTCGCTCACTAATGTCGCCACTCACAGACTCGCTCGCTAA
>JAFELO010000988.1:77179-115622 GCA_017140195.1 Eumaeus atala
ACCATGCGTGGGCGGCGTAAGTGAGGCGTGTCCGGATATATGTCTTGTAAATCCCCAGTTTCGTCCGTGTAGGAAGTCCGGACGCTAGTACCGGCCACAGCAAAGCGCGGGCTGTTCTCGCCTGGTTGACCACTTGGTCCACCTGCGAGACCATCCGCAGCGCGCGGTCGATATTGCATCCGAGATACACGACTGGGGATTCCCAAGACACATCCTGGCCTCTGAACTTTAACCGCCCCGGCATGGAGCGCCTCTTGCTGACATATAGCGCCGTCGTCTTATCCACGTTGACGGACATGCGCCACCTGTCGAGCCACTCCGGCAACCGGTCCAGCATGCGCTGCATGCGCCCAGTTGCGAGCTCCGGCTTTCGGGACGAGGTTACGTGTGCGCTGTCGTCGGCGAACAGCGCGAGCATGACGTCCACCTCACCCTCTCCCGAAGGATCATTGAGTGTGGGGATGTCGTTGATGTAGGCCGCGTACAGGCAAGGGGATAGGCAACTGCCCTGTGGCACTCCGGCACGTTCCGGGCAGTTTTCGGGGCTTGCCCGACTTCGGCAGAGCGATGACACTCCCGTATTTCCAGGTCTCCGGAAAGTGGGCCGTCCGGAGAATGCCATTTGCGATCTGAGTTTGAGCCACGGCTGCTCGCCTAGGCATCATCGCCAGCGCTGTGGGGGGGGATGTCATCGGAGCCCGGGGCTTTGCGCCTCAAGAGGTGAAGTGCGACTTTCCGCAGCTCAGAGGGGGAAATGAAATCCTTCCCGCTGAGTGACGGAGTTGGGCTCTGAAGGAGCTCTCGAATGCGGCACTCCACCTGCTCGTGATGCTCTGCGAACGACGGCGCCGCTGGGTGTGGTGAAAACTGCGTGTGTAGATGTTATGCAAGCACCTCGGCGCGAGCCTGCGCTCCGTAGTGTTTCCCGCCTGTGGTGTCTAGAAGTGGAGTGGTGGTAGTCTTTGGCCTCGTGAGACGTCTGTTTAAGGCGTGCAGGCTAGTGCCGTTTTCGCCGGCATGGAAGACTGTACTCTCCCAGCCTGCTCCACGACACTCCCTCACCTTCGCAGACAGTTCCTCGGCCAGCTTGTTGAGTTGTACCTTGATCCTCGGACAGCGGGTACGGGCCCAGAGTTTCCTCGTCTGGCGTTTCCTCTGCAGGTCCGCCAGTAGGCTCGGAGGGAGCTCACACCGCCGGCGCGCTGTCTCCGGTACAACGGATTCAAGCGCCGCGTCCATTTCATAATCTTTGATTTTTTGGGTTAATCTTCGTACAGTAAAAGTATAATGTGACACGCGCAAATCTATGCTGAAATTCGTTTCGACGGATAAACTGCTCAATGTTTTAGAATACAAAATTACGGTGGTCCGTATATGTATATTATGGCGCGAAAAAGTCTAATTCTGACAAATCAAAAAGAAAAAAAAAATACACATGAGCTTAGATTACTCAACTGAACTGTTATATCAAGTTTGTGTGTTGCATTTGTTTCAAGCAGAAAGCGTCATACAACTGGCAATTAATAAACTTACAGTCATTGAGGAGCGTTTGCGTGTTAAAAGATAGGGCAATAGAGCCCATGCCAGGTAACGCACCTTGGTCTGGTAGTAAGACGCTCCTCCCTGGCTGTATCGGCGAAACTTTATTGTTTACGTATTTAAAAATGTAATTGCATATTTATAGATATTGAAATAAATCGTGATTCTTGGTGATGTTAACGCCCACCACGCCAATCCGCTTTGTCCACGTACTACCGATCATGTGAGAAGGTCTTTTCACAACTTTGCTTTGAAATATTTAACAAAATTTGCCCACGCAAATTCCTGAGGTGGAAGATCAAACGGACCTGTTGGACCTTCCCTTGACCTGCCATCCAGACAGCTACCTGGTTTCGGTCAATACTCTTCTTAGGGCTCGTCGGATCACTGCCTAATACGGAGTTTAGTGCTGATTAGACGTAGTCTATGGCCGGGTTTTGTAGGTTGTCTGACGATTGACTGTGATGGAATGCAGTCGTTCTTGGCATCCAACCCATGGGGGCGGATTTGCTTCCCGCTTGAAAACACTGACGCCGTTGCAGAGTCAGTTGCTGACAGAATGAAAAGGTCCATTCCCTGAAGCGAGGTGCTTTTCATTTCGTTCTTTGCGGTACCGGTTGGTAGCAATTCACAACCTGGGTTTGTGCACTCCTGCAAGTTGACACTTCGCCATAAACTACAATATTACCAAACGTATACAGCAGCGGCAAATATTCAGAACGAAATTATCAGAAGGCTAAGGAAGACTTTAAAAGATTTATTGCCAAATCAAAGTCAGAGCAAAATTGGTGAGAGAGTAGTTCGCCCTCATTCAGCTACTAGTGCATGTACTTCGCTTAGACTGTTTTAGGAAATTTCGCTCAGCTTGCCCTCATTTCTATGCACCTGAATAATGACTAGCTGGTCCATGCAGCAAAAGAGAAAACCGAATATCTGGGTTCGATTTTTTTGTCGAACTCCTTTTTGGATGATCAGGGAACTCTGCCGCTTACTCCCGCAGAGCGGTTATTCGATTGGCATTGACTTCTTTCTCTGGACATAAGACGAGATGGTCCAGCAATGACATCGCACCGGTTGTGCTGAGAAAATGTGCTCCGGAGTTGGCTCCTGTGTTGACGCGCTTTTTCTGATTCTTCTGCTCCGCTGGTGTAAACCACTGCTCTTGGAAGGCAGCTTTAGTACACCCGGTCCCTTAAAAAGCGACTGCTTCGAACCATCCAACTACCGACCTATTGCGATAATCCCTTTGTTTTCCCAGATTGTGGAGTCTGCCAGCTCTTGCGGTACTTAGATGATCATCAAATAATTAGCCAAGACCAGTGCGGTTTCCACCGCGGTGATCTTCAAAATTACTTAACGCACCGATGGGCGGAGGCAGTTGAAAACAAGGCATAAGGCATTAGCGGTTAGTCTGGATGTAGCGAAACCTTGGATTGGGTTCGGTACAAAGCGCTCCTTTGAAAGCTTTCTTCATACGGACTTCCCGGGATATTATGCGATTTAATCACTAGCTTCTTAAGGAATCGTAGCATCAAGGTCGTGGTAGACGCTGCGTGGTAGACGCCGCTCTTAAATTTGTTTACCCAAGTTGGTGTTCCCCGAGGCTGTGCATGCTGTTTATTCTGCATATTAATGATATGTTGCAAACTGGTGGAATTCATTGTCATGCATTGGGGACGCTTTATACACTGGCCGTGCCAATATTTCCCGGGAACACACCAATGAATATCGGAACAAGCTTGTGTCTGAAATCGAGGATTTGTTATTCAAAGTCTCGGAATGGGGCTGGCTAAGCTTTGTTTTAAACAATTTAACCTCCTATAAGACACAAGTTTCTTTTCGCTTTTACCCGTAAAAAGTCACCCTTCGTTGTATCGCCTCGAAACACTACTATCGACCTCAGCTAGTATCGGAAAACTTGGTGTCGTCATATGGATAAACTTTTAGTTCCGCGACCATTTGGAAACGAAAGCTAAATTAGCCTCAAAGAAGTTGGGTATGCCCAGTAGGGCGAATCAGTTCTACTTTACAAGGCGCAGGTCCAACCGCATATGAGTACTGCTACTACCTGTGGCCAGGGATCCCGCAGTATAAGGTCGTTTCAATTAACCATATACTCGTACAACGTAGAACGACTCGAATCGTTGACAACCAGGCTATTTCCGAACAGCTCGATTTTTTCGTCCAACGAAGAGGTGTCAATTCACTCTGCGCCTTTTACCGTAATTTCAATTCGTCGAAACACTCCCCGTGGTTCGAGGAATTGTTCGGCTTAATACCAGCAGCAGAATTCCATCTTCGGACATAGCGACAGAACTCTAAGTTCCACGCCCTTCACACTGATGTCCGTAAATCTACAACAGGGCGGTTTAAACGCCACTTTTAACAGCGTACAATTGAACTGTGGAACCAGCTGCCTCTAACGGTAATTTCGATCCGATTCGACTTAATGGTCTTCTTCAAGAATATAGTACATCTATTCCCTAAGGGCCGGCGACGCGTCTGCAAGACACCTAGTCTTGCAAATGTATATGGGCGGCGGTAGTCCCTATTCACCTGCTCGTCTGCCTCATGTTTCTTAAAAACGTCAAAACAACAACAACACATGTTCAAGCCAGCTCTCAAATGAGTTAGGCAGATAATCCTTGCACGTCTTTCTTGCTTTCACCACATTCATTACTCTCTTTATCTAATCTCTAATCTTGTTAGTACCTTCGGACAGTACTCGTGCCCGATCTATCCGACTGTGGTATGTCAGTCTTGGTCTTCCTCGGCATCTACATCCTTCCACATTCGCATTATATATCTGCTTTGTTAACATTTCACCTGCCATTCTTTTTATATGCCTGAACCAACTGATCATACGCTTTCCGATTTTTACACCGACACTTACCTAAGCCTCTCTCACTTCATTATTGAATAAAATGTCAATCCGATTAATAATTATGAGGTTTGTGTGCACTGGTATTCACCGAAAGTCTTTCTGCTCCGTTTGCTCGCCCTTTATGCCTTAAAAGTCGTTGTTTTTATGAGGCATTGCGGACCACCATGAACCAATTTGCAGCTCTGTCCAGTATTTGTCTATTTCGAATGGCGAATGAGGACATCACATAATTACACATCTTTCCTTGTTTCCCGACCATTGAGGTGGTTGTGTCTGGTGGACACAACCACCTGGCTCCAGAGGAATGAAGAAGGAAGTAAGGGCAAAAAGCAGCCTACAGTCAAGTTTTTAAATATTATATTGTTTATTTTCACATATTGAATATGTATAATTATCAGTTATGCTTGTCTTGGCGGCTAGGTTTAAATTAAGGGTTCGCAACGCGCCCACGTCAGAGAAAACACCCACAATAAACTCTGCTGGGTACCTATCTTTCTTTTGGTTATGATCAATACTTCACCAAGGTACTCAAACTTCGAGTAATTCATTCCGTTACATCTTTGTTATTTATAAAACCATTTATGTTATAATAGGATTTTGATATGAGTTTCTCTTTAACGGTGGCTTTGAATTTATTCATCGACAAATCTTACTTATATTACTGGGAATTTTATTATAAAAAGTATACAAAGCTCCACAAAGTTAAAGCTTCTTTTACAGGTAATACCTTGAGGAGGGCACAGCGAGTTTATTGTTATTTCTAGAATTGATATTATGTAGATCATTTTTCACACATTTCTTCTTGAATTTTTCTATATTTTTATGGACATACATTATATATATATAGGCCATGCAATATCATAATTTTTGCAGTTCTAAATTTATCCTTCAGCGACTCCATTGGATTAATGTTATACATTACACGAGCCCTTTCCTGCAGCACAAAAATTGAATCAATATCAGCAGAATTACCCCATAATAGAATTCCATATGACATAATGCTGTGAAAGTAAATTATTTCATTAAACCATTCTAATATTCTAGAGAGAGCATTGTTTACATCATCAAAGGCCTGTTTGTTTTGAAAATAATTGATGTGTCATCTGCAAACAATACTATCCTATGCTTATCATTAACAAGATAAGGTAAGTCATTGATATATACAAGGAATAGGAATGGTCCTAAAATAGATCTTTGTGTGACCCCCATTTTAAGAAATGATCCCGGAGATCGTTTTTCATTTACGTCTACCCTTTGAATTCTATAGAAAAGAGCAGTCGAAGTCCATGAACATCCACACAATTTTATGCAGATGCGTTCTTCCTCCGCTCCAGTAGGCCACCAGCTAGTCACGAAACACACGAAACGCAACTACGAAGCTGTCACTTTAGTCAAAAGTGTTAGACCCTTGTGCTGTAGGGTGCAATTATAGACTGAATGCTACCTACACACAGAGGTTACACAGGTACAGGATACCAATAGACTGTGCTTGGTGTATCATAATATTGTATGAGCAGGCCATATGGAACATATTCTCGTGCGGAGTGGGGACACAGCTGTATCTCTGGGAAGCATTGACTAGCGAAGGAAACGAATCCTAAACTACGAAATTCTTACGTTGAGTTCCCAAAATCCTCAGACTAACATTTGCAATGCACTTCCAATGGCAAAATGTGGTAGCGGTACTGTCAAAGACATAACGGTTTTGATACGGATGTTTGTGGGTATCAATAAGAACTGACGCAAAGAATCAGATTTTCTTTAAGTCGACTTGTATTACCGTCTATATTAGGAATTCTTGGCAAAGGTTTTACAGTGATACTGTGACGATTAACACCGTTTCTCACATCATCATATACTTTAGTAGCATACATATTATGTAGGTATATATGTGTGTTGTGGGAATATGGAATGAAATTAAAAGTATTTTCCATTATTTATTTGTTATCCATTACGGTAACTTTCCTCCTTACATTTGCACTCTATTGAATACTTTGGCAAAATTTTTTTGGCATTCCTTAACACTTTCTATATCATATATTACAGGTTATGCACCATTAAGAGTTACACATCTGATTTCTGTTGCGGCAACGGATATAAACAAAAGTCAGGTATCATCCAACATACATTATACTAGAAATTTCAATTAATTGACAAAGTATTACCTACGGTATAGCAAATAAGGTACTCGAGCTTCAAACTCATTAAACCCTATCTTAATTTTTTCCTTAACACTCAATAATAATAACCTCTGTTTTATTGACCACCATTAGTACTATGGGCTTATGCAAACTTCAAAAGCATTGGTCGCCTAACTCACACTCTTGGGCATGGCTCTCCTTACAAATATGAAAGTGAAAAGGAAAGGAGGGACAAGTATCTATACATCGGCTGTCTACTGCTGATGGGATAAGATAAACTAATGATAAACCGTTATTTGAGTCTTCGGGCTGTTCCTCTACTACCGTAAACAAACAGCTGGGATCAATACTTTAAAAAATCAAGCTAGGATGTTTAAGCCGACCTTCCTAAATAATAACACGATGCGTACTAAATAAGCAGCATCTACTGTCTGAGTTTTGTTTACATCGATTGCGTTATTAGTGACTAGATAAATATTTTCTATGTTAGTTAGCCCTACGTGTTTCTCAATACAAATTACATCTCATGTGATTAGGTAGGGCTACTCAAATAAATAATCTATCGCACCTTGATCAATTACAACTGACACTCAATTTTGATAATCTTCAACTGCACTAATTTCAACGTGTCAATAAATTTGGAAGCACTCCGATTGTTTTGAACACAATATTAAGCGATTCATTAAATTAAACACCAATTTTCTAATAGCATCTAACTTACCCTGATGTAAAATTATACATGCTTGTATTCTAGAACCGTTAACATTTTATACACTTTTTAAATCTATTAAGAACACAAAATCTTCCTGAGATTCATATAAGATCTAATACGATTATCGCATTAGTAACAATTATTTTCAAATAATATAGATAAATGAAAATGCATACGAATATTTGGGATAACAAATTTTTTGTAAGAAATGTAATAAATGAACACAAACAGTATTTCCTGCTGATATACTCGAAGTCTATTATCTAGTTATGTAGTTTATTTATTTGTATTATATTTTAACGTAAAAATGTCTTTTGGCGCGCAGAAGTTACATACGTCGATGAGTATGGCATATTACGACGAGCGTCCGTTAACGTTTACGATTATTTCTAATATTCCAATTATAATTACTAACTCTACATTAATTATTCCATTAATTATTGCTTTAATTTTATAATTGGTCGATCAAATTTTTGTGAGCGAGAAGTCGTGTGAAAGATAAACAGTGTGCCGTCCATGTGCTTATCTTCGATTATTTGCTATAGTTTAGAAAAATGAAGCGATGTTGACAAACAGTTACTATGAGCAGCGAACTACGAGTTAAAAATACTTCTAAAAGTTGAACACTAGTTATTCTAACGGGATAGCCGTCACGTTGACTTTACATAGGCTTCTGATAGGATTCATCCTGAGATCACGTTCTTAAATATTAAGTACAATACATTATTGCGTATTTAGAATTGCACTGTAACCATTATAAGTACCGTTTAATAAGTCTTTTATACCTATTACATACTGTAGAATTTACTGTCCAGCGTGGGCGAGGGGTGCCTCAAGGCAACATTCTTGGCCCTAGCATTTTTACTATTCACATTAAAGAAGATATTGTTCCCTTTAGAGTTTCAAGACTCAGTTCCAGCGCATCTAGACGGGCGGGTCCATATCGCGCTGTAACGACGTCAGTCAAGTGTGGAACACCCACCCTGGGATCGGAGGTCACGCGTCTGGTACACCGTGAATGTGATGTTGATAGTTGTGGTTCAGTTTGTTTGCGAATTCATGCATGATGTCCCTGAAGATTACCGAGTCGAGATTCTCGCCTAATATGTAGAGTAGGTACCAATCGCCCATTTTACTTCTTCTCACGATGGTGTCTACGTTATCTCGTCGCACGAGTCGGAACCTCATACGCATCATGTACACACGCATCCTCGGCGAGAATATGATAATAATACGGTAAACGAGAGTTATGAATGTTAGGAATCCGAGGATCACAAACCAGAACCAAAGGAACACGTATATCTTCTCATTGACCACATTCAGGGGTAAGATGCAGAGAGCATCGTGTCGCTCCACTTCTCCAGAAGAGCCGAATTTGTTGAAGAGAGTGCATTTGACCATCCTGCAACAAAAGAAGATAAATACATTACGACAATTTGCATTAAGCTGTGGCTAGATGAGATGGGCATTAAATTGTATTGTAAATGTCCTAATATGCAGCAGGACATGGATTTATTCCTACACTTTTCACTGATCAACGCTGGCGATGCAAGAATTCTGATTTCGCATTCTCAGTTAAAATAAGTTAGTAAAATTTTGTAATTTTCTACTTTGAAGTTGATTTCTAACCGGGCATCATACCAATCGTTAGGCGAAAGCCGCTTGTATGCCATCACATAATTAACGTGCTAAAATGATGAGACGTGCAGTCGACAAGGCGCATCGTGCAAGTATGTATGACGATGGAGACGATGTACAATACCATACCTTGGGAATATGTAGATCATAGGATCAATCCGGTCCTCCTGGTCTGACTCCATATAGGCAATGACGTCCAGCCCGAACGTCATGAATTCTCCGTCGAAGAAACGGTTCATCAAGAACATTTGCCCTGTTGGACAAAAAAACGATATGTTTCAATAACAACAGTTTTAAGGTTGGTGAGCGTTGCTGTGGATGTATTGGTCATACAACACCATATAGTGCTTTTAGGTCATGGGGATCTTAAAGCCGTTGGTTCAGGTTCAGTCGTGTTAGAGATCAAACCAGTTGGATACCTCCATTTTTTACATTAACAAATTTTGCACAAGTAAAGTGCTCCAGATTCGGTTTCATACCTAGTGAAGCGGGCATCGAAATTCTACATGAGGGAATTTACGCTTGCGTAGGCGAAATGGCGTGGCGCAGCTAGTACGTAAGATATACGTAAAAACAGTTGCGCAGCGTTCGTTTAATATTCCGCTGGTACTGGGAGGTAAGTATCGCGGTCTCCGTTTCCAATAACAAAAACAAGTCCCCGGGTGCGAGGGCGCCAGGAGTGAGTCCGGGGCGGGAGTGCGGCCACGAGAAACATGCGGCATTCATACGAACTATTGTCCAACTGGAGTCGACCTAACAGTATTCTGCCTACACCGTGGGTATATTATTAAGCTATAGGATAAACGATCTGTTGGAGCCTTTTGTTGGTACCCACGCCCATAAACATCCACGTAAAGATTCCGAAAATACTTTGCCCTTTACTTTACGATATTAATTCAGCCACCTTCCTAGTCACTCCAGTGTGGATCAGCTGCTCCTCAACAATGGCGTGGGCTCTTATAAAAATGGAATACAGTCAGATTTTTTTTCTAAACGATATTTATTGGTAGGCTAAAAGATATTTTTCTTATGAATGATTAAAGTGAGTGAGAGAGGAGTATTGTCGTGGAAGACGTGTTCTGAGCGGTGTGTGTGTGTGTGTGTGTGTGTGTGTGTGTGTGTGTGTGTGTGTGTGTGTGTGTGTGTGTGTGTTTGTGTGAATTCAGTCTCTGGTCAATAAGACGCAAGAACAGTCGCCTTTGGCGGTGAAGGCGATGTTATGCATTTGCTGCGACTATATTGTTTTATAGTGTCGTCGTCGCGAAGGCGTTAAGAGATCAAAACCGTTATGTGTTAGCTCCTACACGCAACTGGATATTCCTCATGACCAAAAAACTGATACAGAAGTTAAAGGTCACGTTACACACGGTCGTTCGATCTCTACATCACATGATTTTACTATATACATAACATATAAGAAAGCAGCATTATCTCTTTGTCTATCTAATCTCGCATACGAAATGCGCAGAGAAAAAAAAGAGACATAGAGTGTACTATATTTGCTGTCCTTTTCAACTTGGACGGCCGCGTTTTGGGCTTCCCTTCCCTATGTATGTATCAAAGTAGAAATAGATGGACAGAGAATTATGTTCCATGTACCACTTACTGTAAGAGCAAGGAGGAGGTGCCACCACACATTTTCGTTATCTAATGGCCTGTTACGTTTCTTATAAATAAAGAAGTTTTACTTCGGTCGTGTTTTCTAAAGCACACTACACACAGGTGTATTGTTAAGATCGCTCCTTCTGTGACCCGCCACGTCTGCCAGGCCGCGTGCTCCGCAAGCCAAACAGAGACGATAAATTCCGCGTACGGTACGCACTAGCGCCTGGCTCGGTACAAATAGCCCGGCGGCCTCGCGGGCCACTGGCGCCGGCGCGACGGTGTGTGGTGTGAGTGTGCGGAGCAGTCGAGGAGAGTAGGGAGTTATGTGTTAGCAGGAGTGCTCCGGCTGGGCCGCAGCCGTCTCTCGCTCTGGCGGAGTAACTCTCACCCACACAATACGCCGCCGCCTTTCGCGATGTTTGTGAACTGGGAGAAAGAAGGCAACGCATCTACACCATGAGAGGTGGTGCGGTTGTGGCGGCGCGTCGGTCGCCACTGTACCCACTGCTCGCTTGGCTCTGATGTGTTTTGAATCACCATTTGTTACTCATATTTGGCAACATTCTATAACATGTAATTGCTGACGCCACGTGACAGACGTTACCTATGACGTTGGCGAGCGCCAGCCCCTCGCACAGGTAGTAGCGGTAGGCCCACCAGTTGTGGTAGCGCAAGTTCTCCCACAGGTAGTCGAGGATAAGCTTCTTCTTGGTCTTCTTCTCTATCTCCGTGCACACGCCCACGTCCAGGTCCATCATCAGCGCACGGATCTTGCCACCCTCCCACGACTTCCACAGCCAGCGCGGCGCGTAGAACAACATGGCCTGTAACAGACACGCAGCTGAGCGCCGGACCGCTAGACCCAGTCAGCAAATATTATATAAATTATTTAATGTTGAATTAATATATTTTACACATTCCTTCACTTTTTCTTACTGTACTGTACACTGTAGACGTGTAAGTGGACCAAGTACCTCGTCAGGTTCCATACAAACTGCAATCACTTTATTTTAATGTGGGAAGTGAAATTGCGAGGTTCAATGTGTTGTAGTGTAATGCAACAAGTAGTTGGTAGTCCAAAAAAACATGCGGCTAATGTTATCCCCACTTTATATCTGAAGTGTACTCATGCCTGCTAACGGTGCCTGAACATCCGAGAATCCTAACCGAACGATAGATAAATGCACTATTCGCGTTCAACCTGGAGCGTCGGCGGGGAGCGAACGAGCGACAGCCACAGAAGGTATCGGGCAGTTGACAGCTGTCGTCGAGTCGCATTTGACCGGCAAAAGTGAAGGACGGAAGAAATATGGCGACTGCGTGGACGTCGCAGCTGGGGAGGCAGCTGACGAGCGATGGCTCAGTCGCTACGCCAGTGGGCTCGGGGCCCGCTTAGGAGCACACGTTACATCTTGTCCTGTTGTTAATACTGCACAAAATTACAAGATATTAAAAAATATTTCTAGTAGATATTTAATATAGATCAAGTGTGTAAGCACATTTGTGCCCATCAAAATCTACTTGAATGAAGTTTGGTCCACACTTCATAATCCGCTCAACACTTTTCAACCCCAAAAATGACTTCGGACATACAGGACACGGGTAAAACCGCGGGGCGCGTTTTTACGCGACTGACGTCCGAAAATTCTTCGAGTATCTATAGGTATGTATGTTATGAATTTTGTATGTTCCCTCCTACACACTGGCTTGCGCGGTGGGTTGTCGTCTCAATCGCCTCGATGCCGCGAGTGCTAAGACACTGTTTCGTATGAAACACATCAAGCGGGATATCTAAGTGTAGGGTTTAAAGTAACGACAAAAACATAAACTATAAAATAAAAGACATATACGTATTAAAATAACTAAAATTCAGACGCGACACATTTTTAAAATCTTGGCAAAAAATACTTGATAGATAATGTGGCAGACTGTAGAAGCCTTGTTTTTCTTTCTTTCCAGTTAAGAGCCGGGTTTTTCTTTCTGGATTGGTTGTTCTCTTAATTAATGTGCTCGTGCTGAGTAATTGTACAAAGTATTTAAAAATTATAGCGCAGATGGATATTTCGCGGAGGCGCCGAAATTGACTACAGATCTCGAGGAGTCCTTCTCGAGCGTAATAGTGTCGTGGGATGAAGTAAAGGAGCGCAACGTAACCTTTTAAACTTTTGAAGTGTGTAACTCTTATCCAGAAAGCGCCGGCTATAGTATAGTTGTTCCTCGCAGCCCACCAAAAAAGAAAACAGAAAAAGCTGAGCCAGTGACGATGTTCCACGTGCAACAGGTGATCGGCTCATGCTCGGCTGATACTCAACGGCGCGGAAAGATAAGGCGGCGGCGGAGGCGATGTTTCTAATCGGCCGCGTTCCGCTGGCGCGACGGTCTGCGAGCGCTAACACGATCTGACAGATGTTTAACGGATGCTTTCATTATCATTTTTGCGTTCACTGACTGACGAGTCGGGCCTGTCTCATGACCTGCTCGCCTCCTGGCGCGTGTTCAGGCGTCTGTGTCATAGAATACGGCAGAATTTACAAAAGGTGGCTTCCTTTTCTTCGAACAATAAAGCAATAAAAGTAATATTATGCAATCCATACAAATTGATACAACATTTGATACTTAGCAGTATACAGTGTGTACGTCATGAAACCGTAAGCACTGTAATTTAGCACCAGGACATCGCGTCTACAGACGTGTGACGTGGCGCTGGCTCAGCAGTAAATCAAAGGCGAAACGCCGATAATTTTTAGCGTTGACATTATTGCGAAACCGCCCCGTACGTCATGTCCGGCCGGCCTGCGCTTATCTTCACGTCGTGCTGCGCCACCCACGCACGGACTTACGACTTGTCGCAGACCACACGACGCACATGTAGGCCCTGTGGCGCAAGAATCCTTTTAGCTCGACTTGTTTCGCCCGACGTGTGTCGATGCTCTGTTTTCAAATTCGTTAACACCGCCCATAAAATTTACGCTAATTTGACAACCCTGTTGCAGTTAATGTTATTTTATTGAAAACAATAAACTTGGTATAAATAAGAAGTACTGTCGTGAGCACAGTGTGGCGATGAATTTGTTGTAAATATGAATTTATTGTGAGCAACTTTACTTAAAAATTGTCGCCTTCATTTTCACACTTTATTAGCCTCGTCATCGTATGTACGAGTTACGTGCGTGCGCGAGTGAAGGGAGCGCACTTAGTATATAATTAAAGGTTTTGGGTTGGAGTAGGACTACTCCGCCAGTCGCTACACTTGCGGATGTTGCACCTCGGCACAGTGATGCGCAAATTGAATAGTACAGGAGAGCGGGCTTCAACAGGTTCCACAATACGATGTATGTATAATGTTCTAGCCGTGGCTAATCTGCAGCTGACGGCCCGCAATGCGCTCCCTCCGACTCAGACCTCGGAACACACCTAGCTGTTGGATTTTTTTATGAGTTGAGTCTGAGATGTCATGCTATCTGAATTTATTCGATCACATATCATCCCGTTTTGTACTTTGAATATTTTTTTTTTATAGTTAGTGTGCCTCGTTGCCAAGTTCTTTCCTTATAAAATTAGTAGTACTTCTGTGTCCGATAATGAAACGTATATAAGAGTCGAGTATTTTATAGCACTACGCGTGCGCTGGTACATCCGGGCAGAGCTCCGCAGGTACAGAGGACTGCCTGCGTCACACTGTGAGTACACAGAACGTTGCTATTAGTAAGCCCCTTTATCTGTAAGATGATGCAACACACCCAGAACAGCTGGCACTGAGATAAACGAAGACGCAGGCTAAAGTAAAGATACGGTACGTAAAAGATACGTCTGCGAGATGCTCAAGCGCAATCTGCAGAGGTGATTAGGAAAACTGGAACATTGCGCCTGAAAGCCGAGCGGCGAGCGGTGAGCGGTGGTGAGCGGTGAGCGGTGGTGAGCGGCGAGCCCCACCCGGACAACTATATCAGTAGCTGAAACTAGCGTCGTGCCCAGGATACGTCCGGTATTCCATCTACACACCAATGTTAAGACCGAGAAAGGCAATTACTTGTTCGTCGCTCCGGGCTCTCGGCTGGTCCGGAGTGGGTAAGAGTTGTGTGGCCTGAGAAAGACTTCAACAATATGTGCCGCTTAGAAACTGATATCTATTATATTTATGACCTCTCTTATTATTATAAAGGGTAAGCGCAGAGTTAGTATTGTTCTACGGGGGCTTATCTCACCAACTGTTCAGGTTTGGAAAATTCTTTCTGTGTTAGACAGTGGGTTTACTGAAGACGTTAAGTAATGCATAGGGGTTCCCACAGAGCAACGGCAGATAGGAGCGAAGTGATCCAGTAAAATCCATCTGGTCCCATCACCCCACCCGGGACGGGACGCAGTGTATACAGAAGACAAAAAAAATTGTAACGTTACCTGCTCAACTTCATCAACTCTTCATTATATCAGTTTTCCACTAGGTTTGATCACTCGTCTGACCTGCGGTAGCTAGTATAGCATTATAGTCTTCAATGTTCCATGCGTACAAAGACGCGGGAAAAAGAAAGTTATACGGCGTACAGCATAGATATATAGCATAGTGATACAGCATAGATATACAGCATAAATATACAGCATAGTGATACAGCATAGTGATACAGCATAGATATACAGTATAGTGATACAGGATATATGTATAAAGCTAAGGTGTACAGCATAGATATAAAGCTTAGTGATGCAGCAAAGATATACAGCATAGATGTACAGCATACACATACAGCGTAGATATACAATATAGATATGCAGCATGGACATACAACATAGTTATACAGATTACATAATCAATAATCTAGGTATTGCATAGTCTTAAATCGGTAACCCTTTTCCATTCTTGCCCTAATGGCAAAATTTCAGCACATTTCAGTAGGTTTTCTGTTGTGTTTTTCTGTAATTAAGTTAAAATGAAAAATGTTGGATTGATCTTTATTCTTGTTTAAGAATAAACATGAGTAAAGTACGTTCTGCGTTTTGAGCAAAAATAAAACAAAAATCACTTTTTTATAGGATAAGGGGCAAACGAGGAGGTGGTAGGAGACTACCGCCACCCATAGAAATCTGCATGACCCGAGGTTATGCAGACGCGTTGCCGTCCTTTAAGATGAGATTAAGCTCTTTTCTTGAAAAACCCCATATCGTATCGGTTCGGTGGCTGCTCTACATCGAAGTTGTGCGCTGTAGGAAATTGCGCTTGAAACGCACAGTTGCAGACTATGGGACATCAAGGTGGTGACGGTGGAATTAAGAGTTCCGCCGTGATGTCCGAGAGTGGAATTCCGCTGCTTAATCCGAACAACTCCTCGTAACACTCCCCGTTGTAGATGCGGTAGAAGATGCAGACCTTAGGGCTTAAGGAGGACACCCACAGACTCCGTGGCGTCGTGACTCGTGTCTGTCGTAGACACAAGTTCAATGCTTACACCAAACCCGTGTGTAGCGTAGTCGAGCATCATCATCATCAGCCCCTATCGGTCCACTGCCGGACATCGGCCTCCCTCAAAGAACACCAGGACGACCGATCTCCTGCTACTTGCAACCACCCCGGCCCGGCTACTGCACGGAGATCATCTTGTCACCTTGTGAACGGTCGACCAATACTTCGTTTTCCTAAACGCGGCCTCGACCCCAGCACCTTATTGGCCCATCTGCCATCTATTCTTCCGGGTGTGTGTGACCAGCCCGTTGCCACTTCAGCGAGCCTATTCGTCCCGTGATAGACATGTCGAGCATGCTAGACCTAAATCTAGAGAAGTAGTTATTATGAGGTAAGTAGAATGCATCTGTTG
This sequence comes from Eumaeus atala, assembly GCA_017140195.1. Taxonomy (NCBI): domain Eukaryota; kingdom Metazoa; phylum Arthropoda; class Insecta; order Lepidoptera; family Lycaenidae; genus Eumaeus; species Eumaeus atala. The sequence goes on from JAFELO010000988.1 coordinate 93,503, forward strand.
TAGGGGCTGGCCCCTCTTGGTTTCACTGTCACTCTTTATAGTGAAATGACTTCTAACAGGTTGCGTATCTACCTACTTATATCGTTCGTTAGCTACAAAATGTACATAAATAAACTTGTAAAAGTGAAACGCGCTCCTTTAGAGTACTTTGTAAGAATTACAACTGAAAGCAAGTAGTCGCGCGCTATTGTCCCATCCGTAAGTTATGACAAACGCAAATCTCAAAACCCTTGTATTTTTTATTCGTGTCGACGTGCTGTGATCCTCCAGCAAACTGCTGGGGCTGCACGTTCAGTACAAGTGCACTCGATAGCGCTGAGCTCCTGCCGCCCATTGTTGCGAAGTGAGCATTTAACTTATAATGCACCCATGTTACTACATATATTTATTACACTGTTTGAAAAATGTAGAAAAAAATATCCAACAAGGACATATTCCATCGACTATTGAGATTGAATCCTGAGTTCTTTACAATATAATTTTTTTTTATGTGTTTATATGAGTCAACTGCCTCAGGACCCATGAGTCATCACCCCGGCCCAGTCCATGGTAGTTGGCGCCGGTCGCCTGATCAAAATAATGTTTCAACTTCTCTTATGTTACAAGTTATGGCTGAATAATGAACTTCATTTATACACATAGGCATTTGGTGGTTTAAGGGCTGTGGAGCGGCTCGTCGATAGCTGTATGCACCAGGGGCCACCAGTATGCCGCCTCGCCCCTCGTCCTCAACTGAGGCACGACCGCTGCAACACCGAGCGAAACGCCAAAAATGGGTATTATAATTAAATATCAGTATGAAAATATAAAAATTATATAAAAACAACAATTTATTTTATTTTTTCTAAGTACCTGTATTCCAAAAAGAACTTGCATCAGCATGTACAAAAAGAGCTTGTATAGGTATGTATAAAAGAATAATGTATAAATGTACTTGTTTTTATTATTCTATTTTCAAATTCGGAATTAGCGAAATGTTTTTTTATTCGATAAAAGTTTAATGGGCAAAGAAATGAAACGTCCACATCCGCTCCAAGGTGAGGGTTCTTTTATTGGCACATCACTTTGACGTTTACGATAAACAAAATATATTTAGTATGTATACTTGCTGATCACTTTATAGGTACTTCAGTTAGTGTTCTAACGGTACTTTGACGTTTAGGATTCCACGTCTGAATTGCGAGTCTTGTAGTCTTGTAGCGAGCAATAGGTGTTGATCGTGATAGTCCTTGTATTTAAGGACACGACGCACACGACGCACACGGCGCACACGGCGCACACGGCGCACACGACACGCACGACACGCACGACACGCATGTCTTGTCAGCAGGATGCTGCACCCCAGCAGTGTTCCGTAAGCTGAACAAGTCTTAAGTCGGCACATAAGCTTCACAATATTCATAATGACTCATATTTATAATAATACTCTCTATGAAAAACATACGTAAACTAATAACTATTAGGCCGTACAGCCGCTCCGCTGACTTATATAAAGGAATTTTATAAACTTGTGCAGAATTATTCAATGATCATTTTCTGATGCAATGTTGACCTGTTTCATATTTGCTCTGTTTGACTACCGACGCCCAACAGCCTTTTTGCGGAAAGGTTGTTCTTCGTCATCGTTTCCTCCCCTATGTACTATCGCAACACCGATAACATGTGAGCGAAGAGTACCTGCTCGGTCGTGCCCGACTCGGCTGCATCTCCTTCGAACTCTTACGAGCAGGAAGAGAGCGGCTTCGTCCGCCCCCAGGTGTCGTGCGATCCCTCGCAAGTTCCTGAGAGACGTGTTATTAGCAAGCTTACACGGCGCGGCTGTTTGTGGCGCCTCGATACATTACACTATTACAGCTTGAAATTAGATTCGCTCCCGGGGGGTCAGTTCGCCAGCGGGACATCGCCAGCTCACCCGCTCTATAGGAAATACATTACGCCATCATCATGAACTTCCGACACAGACTTTGTACCTACAGATATATTAAATTCGAGGTCGAAAATTTCTACGGAGATTTGTACTCCATTAGAATCCCAATACCTGAATCCCACATCACGAACAATTCACGAGCTAAACTTTGTCGCCACTTGACCACAGACGGGCGTCCTGGCATCGAAATAGGTGAGATTAGAATAGTTCTGGGTCAACATGGGAACAACAAAGCTCCGGGGGAGGAAGGAGTTACTGCAGAGCTACCAAGGGCAGGAGGAACACCGATCCCAGTCTACTAACAAAGCTATTTAATTCCGTCATCCACAGCGGCATTACATGGGACGCAATGGGTAGTAGTACATCTCACACCTACGCTTTGCGGACTTAGAATGAATATGGACAAGACCAAAGTCATATTTATTCATGTTTCCCCGAGACCAGTGGTTGTAAGTGGTGCTGCTGTCGGTGTTGTTCAGGAATACGTCCATTTCGGTCAGGCAATCCAACCATGCCGCAACAAATTCGAGAAGGAGACCAATAGAAAAATATGGTTGTGCTGGGCGGCATTTTCGAAGTTACGTCATGTCTTTGAGTCGACTATACCACAGTGCCTTAAGACTGAGATACATGATGTGTGTCCTACCCGTAATGACATACGGAGCCGAAACGTTTACGGTCACTGTGGGACTGGTACACAAATTCAAGATCACTGAGCGTGCAATGGAACGTGCGCTAATCGGAGTTTCTCTGGCGGATGGAATTCGCAATAAGGTCATTCGCCAGAGAACTAAACTTCCCGTTGTTGTGCGCAAAATCAGCATGCTGAAGTGAAATCGGGCCGGCCATAACGATCTTCATCTTCAGACGTACCGATGGCCGATGGAGCCGGCACGTGTTTCGGTGGAGGGCACGTCTGGCCAGGCGTAGTGTTGCTAAGTGGAGCGAAGACATAAAAAGGTGGCGGGTGGCGGATGGATGCCCAGTATCGGGATTGCTGGCGTTCAGTGGGGGACTCCTGCGTTCAACAGTGGTTGGCTATAGGCCGATCCATTAATGTGAATAATACATTTTTTTGTAATAGTGTCCCATAACCCGTAGGCAGGTGTATCTATGATATGCATTTAATAATAAAATATACATATTAATAAACATATGAGAGAAATAAATATTTTTGGTTCCCTTAGTCAAAACGTGTGTAACCAAAATGTTTAGTTGTATGTGAATCTGATTCACGAATACCCAATAAATGTTTGTAATATTAGGGTCAAGCCATACCAGGCATGGTGGCTAATAATGAGTAAGTCTGATGGTTCGCCCGCGGAGTTGTTTAAGGAGTGTTTAATGTGACCCGGCGCACACCGGCGGTGGCGGCGGCGGCGACGGCGGCGGCGACGGGTCGGCGAGTGCTGAGCTGTGTATTAACGCTCGCTACATTTCTCCACGTCCGAGTACAAATGGCAACTTAAGGAACGGTATCACTGCGCTGCGTCGACGCGATCACCGCTCGGTGATCCTATTTTTGCCTTCTTCGGACTTTTATGTTTTTTCCTGCATGAGAGATTTTTTTGCATGCATGAGATGCAGGTCGCAAAATGCCGATGCCTCTTAATACTTACACTGATCTATCTTTCCGCATGGGAGATGATATAAAATGTATGATAAATGTAAAAGAAAACCTGGTGCATGTTTCATCTAAATGTAAAAGAAAACCTGGTGCATGTTTCATCTAAATGTAAAAGTATTTGTCACTGTGTTTAACTCAAACATCGCGGTTGCCTAAAATCACATTTTTTCAAATTATTGAATATAATTTATACAAACGCTCTAAATAATTCGGGAACGTTCGAGACACTTCAGCACAAACATCAGAGCCGGAGTCGCGACAATGGCGGCCGGGCGCACATTAGCCCGCCATTTACATATCTCGCCTTCCGCTAATATTTTACAGCGATCTGTGTAAACGCGCGATGTTTGCATAAAACGACGTTTTAAAAACAGACGACGCTAATAGACAGCGCCCTAATACAACCACGAAGGTCTGTATTCCTGAAACGATCTCGCAACTCGGCTGCAAGACACAGTGCAGCAAGTACCCTGCTGTAAAGCACTGCAGCAGTAGCGTGCTGTTTTGTCGACGCGATCAGCACGTTGCTTTATTACGTCCACTGCTGGACGTAGCCTCCCCATGGAGCGGCCAGCGGCCCCGGCGCCTTGAGCACGTCGCCTGTCCACCGGGAGGTCGGCAACATTGTACGGTGGGCTGCCGCCACTCGAGGACCTTCACTAGTTACTAAATCTGTTATCTTTATCGGATACACAAAACAGATTATAGATTCGGGCCGCTGAGGGGCTCCGAACAATATAGTTTCAGCACTAGAGCATTTTTGAACCGAGAAGTTCATTAATAGCTTTTTATCCGTTCGTGTACCCGCCGTCTCTTTTTCCAACTACACACGATGTTGAATTTAAATGAGGTTTTTATTGCCTCTGTAGGCGCTAAGTACCGCCATCTTGATTAAATGAAGATAACCAGCAAATAAAAGATTCATTAAGAATTAGTATCAGTCGGCAACACTTTTTGGTATTAAAAACATCGCACAGTATAAATTCTGTGCAGGGCACTCATATAACTTGACAATGTGGGGCGGGTAATTCTATGGATGATGGTGCGGATATCGATGCCTTCTAAATTTCTTTAGCCTTTGCTGACCGACGCCCCTATACTACCGCGAAACCGGTGCTCAAGTCACTCCTCCGTAGGATCGATCCAAATCGATTACTACATAGGCTCTATACCTAGACAGCAAAGGCTCTATACCTAGACAGCAAAGGCTCTATACCTAGACAGCAAAGGCTCTATATCTAGACAGCAAAGGCTCTATATCTTCTATCAAATGTACTAATATTTTCTTTTGCAATAACGACCGTGTTTCGCTGACGCTTGTTAGCTTACGATTCAACCTCATTATGTTATCACAGGGATAACAGACTGACTCAGCGATGTCTGCAGCCGGTAACATCGGCGTGTGTACGAGTATATATGTCTGACGTCAAAGTTCAGGACATGCAAATTTCCATGCTCTGAGGTCAATTAAGTACATGGATGTTGGTTGGCTAATGACTCCATCGTGTCCCATGGTGCCAGCCGCGTCACTCCAAACTTCGGGCGAGGTCAATGGTACCGAGGGGGCTGCTCTTTGCATCCCTCTTATAAGAAGAGCGGACTGAAGAGCAGGAGCTGTAGACGCTGTTGCACAGCATGAGTTCGGTGCTGCGTAGAGCCTTCCCGGGAGGCGGCACCGGTCCCTTCGGAGACTGTCTAGGCGTGGAGATGATACACAGTCACGGGGCACCGCACCGGCGGTGCCGATAGAACTCGTGTTGTTTTTGTGGATATTCGACACCCATCACACGTTGCGAGTCCCGCACGCGAGCGGTTTTTACCCAGCATAGATGATGGCGCTTTTCCCCGCCTCATCTTGAAAATCTCTATCTTCTATATGGCAATAAAAATAAGCCACAATATAAAAACTGTGTTTCACATACAAAACACAAATTCAGCCTCCGCCAAGGGGGAAAATATAAAAAAAATATATATAATTTAAAAAATGGATAGTGTAATAGATGGAAGCAATGTTACCTTTTATAATATTCGGCCTCGAAATCCGTTTTGATCACCGCCAGATTAGCATGAGTTTAACTGATCATTAAACGGGAGATAATAAAAATTGTGAAACGGAACGCGTAAACGTCTAACATTAGAACGGCTTGCGACACGTAGACGCCGCGCGCCGACGACGCGGACACCTGCGCCCGCTGCGGCCTGCAGGCGCGGCTGAGCACCCAGGTGCGGCCTACTCCATCACAGACCATCACCAATGACGTGAAGTATATTCTTGCAATTCTAAATGAATTAATTATTATTTTTAGGATTTTCAGTTTAAGCTATGACACTACCTATTTCTAGCAGCGCTCCTAAATAATTGGCTTCACTTAATTTTCAGCAATTGCAGCAAGTGAGTAGTGTGGGTTGCTACGTGTGCAGTGCAGCGCTGGGGTATATTATGTGCTTGCCGTGCCACAAGCTACTTCACTATGAAGCATGTATATTATGTTCTCGCCGTGCCACAAGCTACTTCACTATGAGGCATGTATATTATGTGCTCGCCGTGCCACAAGCTACTTCACTACGAGGCATGTACATTATGTTCTCGCCGTGCCACAAGCTACTTCACTCCGAGGCATGTATATTATGTGCTTGCCGTGCCACAAGCTACTTCACTACGAGGCATGTATATTATGTGCTTGCCGTGCCACAAGCTACTTCACTACGAGGCATGTATATTATGTGCTTGCCGTGCCACAAGCTACTTCACTATGAGGCATGTATATTATGTTCTCGCCGTGCCACAAGCTACTTCACTACGCGGCATGTATATTATGTGCTCGCCGTGCCACAAGCTACTTCACTATGAGGCATGTATATTATGTGCTCGCCGTGCCACAATCTACTTCACTACGAGGCATGTATATTATGTTCTCGCCGTGCCACAAGCTACTTCACTACGAGGCATGTACATTACGGCCATTTATCTTTAGATGATGATAATCTCCTCTCTCTTAGCCGAGTTTCGCCCACGAAGGCCGACTAGACATAGAGAGATAAAGATAACAACATATAGAGCTGTCGGCTTTCGTGAGGCACGCGTCTGCAGCACCTCATAGCCTCTGCATGCGCGCATGTTTATGGGCGCCATCAAAAGGCTCCGACTGCACGTTTGCATCGTGTGTTGTACTGGGAAAATGACATGCCTATTGAAAATTCTCAATATTAACGGTAAATTGAATATATGTTAATGTGCCCCGGCTTCGCTCGAATGTTTCACAAAATAAGCCAGAAAATTTATTGATTTAAAATACATAAATTATAAATTCAATACATAAATTATAAATTCAAGACGACCTCGCGAACAATGGTAATGACCAAAGACGGCTATTGTATAAGTAATGACAAATAATTCAAATTATGACAGAACAGCGTCTGCCATAAATGCCAGCGAGTTGTCGGTAACTTCTGCAGCTAAATAAGGATTTACTTTGATATTTTACGCCTTTGACTACATAATCGAAATTTTCATAATATTCTATATTCTACAACGTATCATGTAGTCAAAGTCCATCAGAGATAACGATAAAAGAACTGATGTCTTAAGTTCACGCGGATGTTAGTCATTACAATAAAACTACTTTTACGGATGTCATCGCAGTTTATTTAATTTTGTATGTAGCCCGACGTTGCGGAAGCTTTACAGCAACCACGGTCACAGGTGGGCTGAGACGACAGATGTCCTGATGTACCAAGTTTTATAAAAGTACCCGAAGAATTATAATTTTAGTTGTTCCGATTAACGAAAACAGTACTAGTATATATCTCGCTATCTTGAGGTGTTATGTTTACTTTTTGATTTGATTATGTTCACCACTTGCTCCCAAGCAGAGGGAAGAACCCCGCCATCTTCTCTATTGAAATTTGGACATTTATTAATTTCAATAGCCTCACGGATTATCCTTGGATGATGCGAGAGGATATTGAAATTAATAAATGGTACATCAGGACATCTATCAGTTCAGTCATCCCGTGACCGTGGTTGCTGTAAAGCTTCTGAAACGTTGGGCTAGTTAAATAATTAATTAAACCGCGATAAAATCCTTATAAGTAGTTTTATTGTAATAATAAAATAATTTTTCAAACCGGTCCTTATGTTTCTTCTTTATTTTATCTTACATTAAGAAGAACAAAAGACGGTGGATGCGCAACACCTACGAGTGCAGGCGGCGTGCTGCGTCTGCGGTCGCAACTGTCACGGTTGTTTGTACAATTCTTTTTTATAGAGTGGGGGGCAAACGTGCGATCGGATCATTTTTACGACTACCGACGCCCATGAACATCCTTATAATTACTATGGCGATGCGTTGCCGTTCTCTCAAATGGGTCACAATGCAAGCTGTGCCTCGGTGGTGTAAGCAGCCTCGGCTCAGCCGCGTGTAGATCTATCCTAAGAGGCTCCCTTGCAGAACTCTAAGTTCCACCGTCACCACCTGGATGTCCGAAAGTCTACAACTAGCGCAATTTCTAACCGCGCACATCATCGATGTGGCACTGGCTGCCACCGTCGGCATTGCCAAACCGATACGACACGGGGTTCTTCACGAAAAGTGCTTACTATCATCTTAAAGGACGGCAACCTCGAGTCATGCAGATATTTAAGGGCGGCGGTAGTCACCTACTCATTTGCCCGTTATTCTATAAAATAAATACATTACTTGACTTACTGCTCGGGGTGTACATCTGTGACGAACTTCAGACAAATCCGTTCGTAGATTTGAATAGTTTTTGCGCTTGTAACAATATTCCTTGGGCTTGTCATAAGTTTACTTATTATACGTACTTTATACGTACTTTATACGTACTTTATACGTACTTTATCATTTTTATGCGTTAAAAAGCTTTTGCCTTTAATAGTGTCGTCATAAAGTTGACTTCCAAACACACATGACGGGGGCTAGAAATCTGCGACCGCTGACCTCGAGTGCAAGGAACAGTTTCAAGCTATAATCTATGGACAACTATGAGCCAATATATATTTGGATACGAAGATAGTTGGCAAGGGCTGCCAGTTGCCGCTGAGCATCCAAATTTCTTAAATATTAAACGGCGGAAGTGAAAATACTAAGCGAATGACTACAGGCGTCGGGCGTCAGGCGTGTGTAACCTTTTTTTTTGACGCTGGGAAACGCATTTACGTGCCTTCACTGGCCCTGGGTGGGGTCCAGTTGAGTGGGACTCGCGGCACATGATAGTGCTGAATTCCCACAAAAACCACCGCGAGTGCCGCCCTTGGTGAGGTGCCCCGGAACAACAAATCAACCGGGCACCTCAGCGGCTTGTCAGCCCTCTAAGGGACCAACTCCAACTCCACCTCCACAGATGGGGTCGCCCCGCACTACAGAACAACCACACCGACTTTGAGATAGTGCAACGGGGTGAGGTTCTCATCCTCCTGTTGTTTTTGGGTCCCCTCTTCTTATATATAAGAAGGGTGCAAAGATCCCCCTCGGTTTAATTGGCATCGTCTGGGTTCACCCCAGGGTACTACCGTCCGACACGGCTTGAACCATGGTGGGGAGGCATGTGTAACCTTTGTCAATCGTCATCAGCGGTACTATCGCTCTTTGCGGGTGGTGTGACGGTGCCTCTAGCAGTGACAGCCTGCTCGGGCAGCAGCCCGCGGCAGCAGCGCGCGGTCGCTGAGTGCTGGTTACCAACTTCTTTAATCTGCCTCTCTTCGTCCTATATTCTCTATTCCGGTCGATTTTTTTCTGCCGGGGTTCTGGCGGAAACGGTCCACCACCGACTCAAGTGTCCAGTGGTGTGTGGGGCTAGCGGCACGTTACATGTATTGCTAAATACCGACAACAACCATCGTGAGTGCCATCAGTGACGACTTTGAGATTTTCTTTGCCCCGGAACGACAAATCCGGGCACCTCGAGGGTTAGTCAGTCCTTCTCTTTAATCCCCTCTTTTAATAAGGGGGCTACGAAGAGCAGACCTCTCGGTTCAGTGGGCTTCGTCCAAGGAGTCGGAGTTCCGGGTCAAAACTACTGAGCCCCACCGCCACGACCAGGCTAGAAGCATGTTATGCCCATCCTGTGATAACGACAGCGAAGAATTCTATTTGATGTTAACTATGTATGATGTTTTGTGTAACAATAACAATAAGTGGTAAAATATTATTTAATTTGCAGTTAATAAATAATAATAGTGTGCAATGCAATAATTATTCAGTATATAAGATTAATTTAATAATGAAGCTGCAATATGAAATAAATAAATAATAACGTATGTGTCAGAGGTAAGGGCTACGGGACCGGATGTACGTCCGTTGTACATCCGGCCGCCAGACGAGCGCCGCGCCACCGTTGGACGGCCTCTGCCCATTGATGAGTCGTATGCGTGAAGTGCTATTAGTAGCACGTTTAGAACAACACGTGACCGCTCAGAGATGAGGAATCATTGATTTCGTGGAAATATTTGTTGCTGGATTCGGCTGTACAGCATAGCAGCACTTATTACGATCTGGTCTTCCTGCTAGATCCATCCCGTTTCTATATCAGATGACTTCAGGGTTAACCGCGTAATCTAGGGAAAATGTTTCAACACAGAGCGGCTGCTAGCCTACAATATCTGACGTCTGCAAACCATAAGAGAAACCAGGCCCAATCCTAGTTAAGAGCACATTGGTATACACGCATGTGGATGTCCTCATGATGTTTACCTGCGCCGCAAGATCATTCAGAAAACATACACTCATTGGTACATGGTAGCGTTCCAACCAGGACTACTGGAATGAAAGTCTGGAGAGCTGACCACTAGCTAGCTATGGCAACATTCATTGCCATGGCAACACTCATCGCTCTGGCAACACTCATCGCTCTAGCAACACATACCGTAATGAGTGAGAGGCGAATGTTGTTAAAGACTTTTGCCTTCAAGCTCTGCGGCAACACTCATTACGAGGAACTCACTCACTCTTTATTTGATTACATCGCGATTAATTTGATATTTTACAATCCCGACGCGTAGTTTGAGTCACAGCATTTGTGGCCACGGAAGGACTGACGCACCAAACGTCTTAGGTATCTAAATAGCCGGTGATAAATTGTACACATACGTAAGTGCATAAAAATATTATGACATGAAATAGGTCAAAATATTATGGCATGGAATAGGTCAAAATATTATGGCATCAAAAGAGCGCCTTTTACAAAAGATGCCCGAGTGCAGCGGCAGAAGTGCTGTGACGGTTCTCGCGGAGATAATAGCTCATTAAGAATAAATCGGAGGATGAAGGACGGTAGTTGAGTTACCTTTGTTCAGCAGACGGCATCCAGAATGTCTGTGATGCGTGGTGTGTGGTCTCGAGTACTCCACAGTCGAACGTCAGGTAACCTCTGTAACTCCACTGCTCAGCTGCATGCATTGACAAATTAAAAACAACTCACCTGAAAAAATAGGCAAAAGCAGACCCATTGGTAGTATTTGTATATCTTCTTATCGTTCATATCTTCCTTCCCTTTCTCTCTGCTGTTCCCGATCCCGGGGTACGGCACCTCCACGCCCACCTTCTTCTTGAAGAAGCTCTTGAGAGTGTACGTGGAATGGATCCAGCAGTAAGTGTTGAGGACGTCCTCGGGTATGTCCTTGGTGTGGATGCAATCTATCGGGTTGCCCACATACTGTCTGGTGGTCACTATGAGGCTAAAGGAGATCAGCAGCACGACGGTGATAGAGTAGTGGAGCCGGAACACTGGAGAGTCGATGTGGACATAGTTCACTTTGATAAGATTCTTCAATCCGCGGAACACGTCTAACATTTTAACCGCTATCCGCCGCGCCCGCACGCACTAACATTATTCCTCACTTAACCTATGTTCGTATTGTCCTGAAGCACCAGAGGTCCCGTCACGTTCAGTTCGTTGTGTATAAGGCACGTTGTAACTCGGCAGTGGCTTTAGTTTCATCATAGGTCCGCGTGTTCGATCTTCGTCGGTATTTTTATGAACTTGAGGAGAGAGAGCATGGTCTCATATTTTCTCCGTTTCATAATTTCACGTTTGCCGCCGTCATTTGTTCGGCTCCTCCATTCTAGCTCTTTTCGTTCATTTAGTCTTTGGCTGAAATTTCAAGTTTGTAAATTGGAATGCTATTATTAGCGTTGACAGATCGAAAAGAGCCGCCGCACGTAACAATAGACGATGTATTGTTCGAGTCTAATAGAAAAATGTAATCTTTGTTACCCCAGCGGATTTATATTTTACAATGATTTTTTGAACTCTAATAAATTTTTCATTTTGATCTGACAAAGATCTAGATAAATGTATGAGAGGCCGGAGCCGATAGTGTATGCGCAAGACGTTCAACCGCGGGGATGCATACTGCATGATTGATAAGTCAAGTCTTTAAACGAGATACTCTGCTACATACTGTGTGTGTATTTCAATAATGGTTTCTCAGAAACTCGATCATCAATTCAAACGAATATGTGGAATAATATGAAAGGGCATAATACTGTATTATTATGATGCGCTTTCGACTCGACCCTACGTGTTCGTTCCAGCGTTCGGCGCCCAGCGCTCCGCTCTCAGTGGTCGGCGCTGCCTTCGCACATGTAATGCAAGAGACAGTGCTACTTGTATCGATATCTAAGTTTTCAGATGTTTAGATTCCTACAAAGTACGTAGAGAAGCGCCTGAGTAAATCAACAAATGCTGTGCAACGAGTGCCTAATAATAATAAAGTACCGTGAGTCATTGTTACTGCTCTACTCGGTACCGAATACGGTACTCGGTAGTTTGACACGATGGTTTTGTTGTTAATAATTCTACTCGTCTGAATAAATTGGTATACGTGAAGGGTAGGGATTTGGTTTAACATTTAAATACCTATAACTTATACTAAAACTAATTTAACAGATTATATAACACTTGTGACGTGGGCGCAAACCGAATAGAACATTATAACGATTCTTCCTCAGATCAGATGTCGGGCTCGGCCACCTCTACAAGATCTGACGAGGGCGCCAGAGCGACTGCCGTCTGACCTCTGCAGCCCAGCAGGGAAGCTAAGCCCAAACCTAGACCAACCTTAGGTCAAATTCGAATACACCAAGCACTCAGACAGTGTGCTAAGGTTAGAAACACTCATCGGTACACGGCCGGGATCGAACCTGGACCATCCAAGTCAGAGTCCGCAGCGCTAACCACCAGACCTCTGACGCTCTCAATTGAAACGATAAGCAATAATATCATTAAAGAGATTATCAAAATAAGAATTAATAAAATTATAATTCTTCGGGTACTTTTAAAAACTTATAATATCAGGACATCTGTCATCTCAGTCCGCCCGTGACCATGGTTGCTGTAAAGCTACTGTAACGTCGGGCTAGTTAAATAATTAAATAAACCGCGATACAATCCGTAAAAGTGGTTTTATTGTAAATAATTAATAATATCGTTTTGCTAAAATTTAAAAGGCCTACTGGAAATTAATGAATATTTCAGAAAAGGAAACAACTGCAATAAGTGGCGCATAAGATGGTTACACCGCGAGGAGTTCGCGCAGGCGTCGCGGCGGGGGCAGAGCACCGTCCCTAACGTTCTGAGCTCCGGCCGCAATACTGTGACTAGGTGAAATGTGAGTGACCCTAGGGGGTTGTAATGTGTAATGTCGCTTAACAGACTAATTAATGAAAATATTATTTAAATAATAATAATTAATGAACCACCTCAGGCATGTGGCCTATAGCATGTGGCCTCTTACCTAAACTTAAGAAATCACATTTTTTTAAATACAAAAAGTATCTTCTATACTAACAAATGCCAGTAAGGTTCTGGTCCGGAATGGATGCGATTAGCAGGAGATCGGTCGTCTTGGCGTTCATTGAAAGTGCAGTGGACCGATAAGGGCTGGTAAAGATGATGATGATACTAATAATATAAAGCTGAGGAGTTAGTTTGTTTGTTTGAACGCGCTAATCACAGGAAGGCTACTGGTCCGAATTGAAAATTTCTTTTTGTACAGAATAGGCCATTTATCGTGGCAGGCTACGCCATGACGCTACGACTAATAGGACAGGAGTAACGTGGGTGAAATTACGTGGTGATGCTAGTGAATTATAAAAACATCAAACGTGATGGGGTAGCGATACACAGTAACAGTGTGCCTGTGGCCGCTGTCCAGCTCCGTCCCACGAGCTCATGGGTCTGGGCGTACAATTACTGACGACACGATTCATTACAAAGTTCTCTTTCTTCAGTCTCCATATTCAGGTCAGATAATTTTTTCTATACTTTTGCAATTATTACGTCTCCTAAATATCAGTTTAATATGATATCGGGAAGAGTCAATATCAACTTGTAAGATTTAAATCGAATATTATAATTCCATATCTACTGTTATTTTCTGGTTTGCCCACATGTTCATTAAAACTGACGAAAATTAATGTCTGTTTTTTATTTATACAATGGCGATAAAATGTCATAATGTTGAACAGTTCATAAGCCCACAGATAACAGAGACTTGGAGACCGTACATAGGACCTGCAGAGGCCTGACGCGCGCAGTCGGTATGCAACTAGTAAGTAACACAGACAACTCTTACGTGGAGCATTGCGCCCGGACGGCTCACATAAAACTGTTAGACGCGCTACACACAATATTTACCGGCCGTCAGACAGAACAGAAGCAAGATGTAAAACACAAAAAACACCACACATCCAAGATGGACAGACGGACGAATTTTTTTATGTTAACGCGGTCAAAACTGACAACCTCGTATTTCACCCGTCAAATGCGCTATGAATCGTAGTGATACCTAGTGATTCATGCCGAGATGAGTCATTAGACATTATGTTTGTTCTTTAACGGCGAATGCAAAAATTCGTGCTCAGTTCCCTCTGCCTACCCAGGCAGGCTATAAACATAATAGTATAATAAATATAAGTTATATAAAGCGGCGCATGGGGAGGTCCCCGTGGCTCGCGGCCGACTAGCGTGCGTGCGCGCTTGTCACGCTCACACCGCCCGCTGCAGCGGGTTAATGCGCGCCGGCAACACTCCTCCGAGTCTAGTATCGGCACGGCGACGGGCGGCCCTGACTCTGCGCAGGATTATGGTGCGCGAGGGTGTGGGCACAAACAAGTGCACTCTCTGTTATCGTGCTACGCTACTAATATAATATAAGATACAAATTCCCTTCAAATAGAAGTAAAAAAACCGCTTGAAGCGAATGTGTCGAACCCATACTGATCTCTCTGTACAGGGGTGGGCCCTGTGTCCCATTACAAACAACCCATTCGAGTAGGAGGAGGTCACGTGGTGGTCGCGCGACCGCCGTGGGAGGCACGACCGAGCCAGTGTATATGAAGGTACCCGGGTTAACGCCGGGAATCGGGTATGTGAAATATTTCAATGAACCGCGATAAAATTCCTTCAGGAGATTTTAGTTTATTTGTTTGTGTGTCATCAACATAAAGTTACAATGTTAATGAACTTCTCAACCCTGCGACAACAAAACACGTAAATAATGTTTCTGTCACATGTCCGTCCAGTATGTAGTACGTAGTCTGTATTGTGATGACAGCTATGGCAGCTGATGCCCGTATTAGACTCGTACAATATTCAGCCCGGCCCGAGCGCCGTGAGCTGAGGGCACCATGGGTGTGTACCACAGTGAAGCTTGTCATCGTACACCTAGATCCCATCTCTTAGGATAGTTAGGATGGTCACACACTCCATATGTCATGCTGACGTTACCCATCAACACATATATGCATATAACTGTTTTACATCCGTTGAACAGTTCAAGCGGCTTAACACGTTGAAACGTGAATCAAAGAGGACGTAGGAGCTGACTCATCTCTACAAATATACTCGTAGAGGCTAATCAACTCCCGGGCGGACAGCTTCGGGATGCGTGAGCGTCTTGCAACTCCAAGACTCCTTTCACTGTTGGACTGGGCAGGTGCTAATCGCGTATCACTCTTATAAGAAGAGGGGTCTAAAACAGCAGGGCGAGGAGGCGCGCCTCTTATAAGAATGGGGGACAAAAGAGCAAAATGAAGTGGCGCTATTGAACACAGGGCAAGGGGCGAGGATGGGAACCTCTCCCCATTGCAATGTCCCAAAGTCGGTGGCGTTGTCCTATGGTGCGGGGCAACACCATTCGTGGAGGTGGAGTCGTTCTCTTAGAAGACTGCCTAGCCGTCGAGGTGCCCTGATGATTGTTGTTCCGTGGGACCTCACCAAGGGCGGCACTGATGGCTCTCGCAGTGGTTTTTGTGGTTATGCGGCACTATCATGCACCGCGGACCATGCACGCCACTGGACCCCACCCAGGGCCAGTGGTGTGCATGGTAGGCGCGTAAGTCAAAAAATTATTTAGAAATTATTATGACATAGTGGGGCATACGAGTAGCAATATCATTAGGTGACTGCAGACACCTATAATCCAGTTTACATCCGTATATGCGGATGTAAACTGGATGGTTGTTCTCCTTTCCCTCTTTCTCCCAATGGGCCACCGTGTACTCACAAACCGAACGAAAAAAAAACGACCTCACTTTACTATAAAGATTGTTTTACAACATCTCATTATATAACAATTTAAAAAATACTTTCATTGTAATTAAATTTTCACATTACCGTCCCTATTTTCGACAACAAAAGGCGTTGGCAAAAGCATAAAACATTTTAATAATATAAAATTTATAAGAAACCGCAAGTGAAATATGCATTGAGAGCTGTATTTCATCTCGTTGAATGGGACAGAAAGTAATTTCGGCCCGAATTTTACGAAAATATCCCAATAAGTCCAGTTACTCTCTAGAGAATGGGCGATATGCGGTGCTCCCTCTGGGCGGTTGTAAAACTAACCACTGCGCAGTGTTGTTAGCAAATATGTTACACGTCGGATGTTTACTACACAATTTGCTGGTGAATAAAGAGTGGCGCGTATTATGTTCATCCCACTTTTATTACGCAGTATATTCTGCACCTCGGAGAGGACTGAAACCTGTCCTGCGCCACAGGAGCGCGAGAGTAGAGAGTGCACTTGTGTCTGTACTTGCGTTGTGGAGAGTCGTCGTGTGACACCGGCTAGCCTCTGCGGAGATCAGCTGTCTTTGCTGACAAACACTATTATTGACTATCCACTGGGAATTCTACAGCACTGGAGTGGTACAGAGTAAAACAGCAGAGCCACGAGAGAACGGCGATGGTATTGAGATTGTAGAGGTGAAGAGGGGCTAGTGTGGTGTACAATTGTGTCTCAGTACTAGCCTCTAATAACAAGATATAATACCGTCTACAGCGGCCTGGACACAAAGTGCACAAGGGCGCTCACTCCCTTATCCTTCCTCTCCTGTTCCAATGGGAAGGCAGTCCGATACGATCGGGGAGAAATCGCTCTCCGAGGCACGGGGATGTAACGCCACTAACTTGCTGACTTTAGAAATTGAATAATCCCCACAACTCTTCGCCTCGCCGGGACTCGAACCCACAGCGTCACGTCTACAGCTGATCGCGGTTACCACTAGAGCACGAGGCCGTGCAGTATGTGGTGTACCCCCGATGGGCCCTTAGTACTCAATAATCACAACGCAGCTGCCCAATGTTGAATTAATTTGATTTTGGGATTTTTTTTGGTTACAAACATCCGAATATATAAATAAATCTGTTTGCTAGGTAACATTGGTAAGTTACTATAGATAAGTGTTTATCTCATGTTGGCTCTTGAACCTCCTCACAATAAGCTGGACAGCAGGCGCTGTGCTGCACCAGCGGGACCAGTCGGGAGCGCCGAGGCCGCACGTAACGCGCCAACATAGCCCTGATCGTCTATGGTATGTGTTGGTATAATATCGCAACAACAAGAACCGGTCAAGAGCCTGCCTGACTCGCATACGAAAGTTTCCGTAGTAGAAAACACAAAAAATCCCCTTATATTACCAAACGGATTTAGTTCAAATTTTCGTTTAAATTGATTGGATTCTAAAATCCCATTTTTTTACAACTTTCTCCTCGTTAGTTCCGAAGTTAGGGCAATCCCTCCCCTCTAACTATGACATAATTTTTTTAATTTTTATTTTATCAGTACCTAGAAGCAGTTTCCATAACTTTACAAACTAATACCTCGCAAAGTATCGCATAATCTGAAACTTTCTCCTCCTCCATACCATTTGAAAAACCCTATCCTCGTTGTACATGTAATTCTGTATTCAATCTGTATCTTAATGTTCTCTCGAAATAAATCATCCCTTAGTGCATTGAGCGCTATCGTATGTCATTTTATTTTTCAAGAGCACCACATACAGTTACAATACATGTTACGTTCCTCCCGGCCACATTACAGGTGTACGAACAGGACGGTCATGTCTGTCTATGACGAAATTATAAGGGTTTCGTTTTTACCATTTGGCTGCGGAACCCTAATAAGACTAATATTATATTAAAGAATGACGCACATGTTCCGTTGAAAGTTCTGTGTACCCTATGGCACGGTAGTCGAGTGCCGTGCTGTCCGTGGCGGCTCAGCAAATAGATCCATGTAATTAAAGATTACTTTGTGACTGCTTATGGATCTTACTTGCAAAGAAATATCCGGGGAGGTACCTTTCGCTCACGAGCGTGAAGTGATGACTAACCTGACGCGTTTTGAACGGCTTAGGGGTTCGAGAGTAAGACCTTATACAAACGCGCTGCCCACCTTCGATATTCTAGAAGTGGGACATACTTCCGCGGTCGTGCGGCGTGATTCCCTAGCTCTTACAAAAAGCACAACGTCTTATGAACGTGCGCGTTTACGTTCGCGCGTTGATCTGGCGCGGCGCAGGTAATAAATAACATGTATTTAATATTACACCCAGTTGTCGCTGCGCTAACAACTTGGCACGGACGGACGGACGGACGAGGGCCGTCTAGCGAGTGGGCGGGACTTGTGGCATGAGCTGTGTCATCATGATGAACCTTTTGTCGACCTCTCTACCCCGACCACGGCGTCGCCCTTAGTCAAGTTACCCAAACCCTCGGCCTACATAATAAAATGCTCCCCGCTAACCTTGGCTGGCAGCGGTAAAGTGGCGCGTCAACTCCCCGCGGCAGACGAGCAGGCGAGGTAAGCTCGCTGCGGATTACCGCGACAGTTTCGGAGCTTACGGAGATGTTCGGCGTTTCATTAAAGCGCTCGTGAAATTTAAAATGCCCGATATTTATGAGTTCGTCATGATTAGCATCAGTACGCTCAGTTACGTGGTAACCAGCCTCCGTGCACGAGATCCCGGCTCGAATCCCGAGATCAAAAAGACTTTTGTTAAAAACAAAAAAGCGGAGAGGTACCTGTCGCTAACATAATACCGTCGTGTAGAGTCATGTTCAGTGTCGCTTTTTGTGCGTTTTGTGAGCAACCGGTGGCCAATTTCAACGCATCGCCACAGTCATTATGTGGATGTTCATTTGCATCGGTAGTCGTAAAAGGGCTCCGATTGCTTGTTTGCTCCCTATTCTATAATAAAAGCCTTTTTGATCTTAGGTAGATAGAGATCTCCCAAAAGAGTATTTTCTCTATCTGTTATAAAAGTTCGGAGTCATAGAGCTGGCGGCAGAGGGTGGCTGTGCCTCTGAGACCGTCACTACTGCGCCTCACTGCTCTCCGTCGTCTCAGGGAGTGCAGCTGCGCCTGGGCACACACTTGTGCACTATCACACTATAATATATCCTCTGCAGTTGGCTCTTTAGAGATCGCCGCTGGACCGAAATTCGGCTATGACATTGTTATTACCAAAATTATGCTTTGTCAGGTAACATACATTGTTGCCAACTATACAAAGATACGAGCCACGCTACTTAAATTATACATCTGAAAATTGGTACCTATTTGTTATTCTTCATGCAAAAACTACTGTTACTAGAGGTTTGACACGGATGTAGGTAAACTATAATCTGAAATATCATAAAAAGCAATTTTATGATATTTATATGTGTATATACGAGTCTATAATGTCGTCCCAGCTGAACATCGGCTACAGCGGCCAGCTCTAGTGAGCCACCTGCGTGGTACGTGTCACAGTGCACGAGTGTTTGTGTATATACGAGTCTATAATGTCGTCCCAGCTGAACATCGGCTACAGCGGCCAGCTCTAGTGAGCCACCTGCGTGGTACATGTCACAGTGCACAAGTGTTTGGGCATACACAAGTGCACTCTCAATTCCTTCATTCTACGGGTACTCGCCGGGGAGACGGCAGTCCAACACGACCGCAGGACGTGCTCTCTAGAGCATGGGGGTTAGACACCGTCAACTTCCTAACTCCGGACAGTTATTAGAATTTGAAAAATTATAATAGCACTTTTTATATGGTCCGACCCGGGACCGCTGGCTGTCGGTGGCGGAGCATGCACGCCGCTACACCACGAGGCAGTTAGATATATGTTATACCCCNNGTTCCATTGTTGTTCATTACTGATACTGGCGAAGCGTGATCGTATAATGAAAAGAAAGTGTCAGTAGAAATGGGACTCACGCCATGGTTCCGTACGCGCGGCGGGAGGGTTGACGAACTGTGTAACTTGGTGCGTGCACGACACAAACGAACCAAATTACTTTATTTTTTTCTCAATATCATAAGGGGACAAACGAGCAATCTGAGCCTTTTGATGACTACCGACGCCCATAGACATGATTATTATATAGCATGATTGTTACGCATATGCGTTGGCCTCCTATGACCCCCCCAATGGGCCAACTGATATCTCTATTGTATTATCTCATTTCATGCCTATTTTCATAATTTTAAGTCACTGAAAACAAAGAGGTTCAATGAGGGTGTTTCTTTTTGTTCGCAGCACAGCACCTTAAACAAGACGTGCTTGTAAACTTGTGTACTCAAACTACAAGTGATGAGTAATGTTATATATCGATACCTGGAGCAGTGCGAGGTACCGTCGGAGCGACAGCTCCGAGTGCAGTATAACTCAGCAGTATAGCAGGTATGTATACCTCAGCAGTATAGCAGGTATGGTTGACAAAAACGTTGTATTGCAGAACGTTGTGCGTCTAAAATCGTTTGCAGTTTCAAAAACCCGCTTGAAATATATTTGAAGCAGAGCATAACGACACCAGCCCAGTGTGTGCTTGTTCACACACACAAACACACGCTGGACACAAGGCAGGCGCATGAGCGACCCCAGGAACACGATGCACGTGGACTGGCGCCGGCGTACCACTCGCGCGGGACACGCACCTCCGGCGACCCCGCGCTAAACTGCCGCGCCCAGCCTGGAGCCAGGTCCTGTTATCTGTGAGCTGTACCATATATTAACACAATACGGAAAAAAACTCTAGTACACTTGAAATACCTCTCAAATAATGAACATAGTATACTCAAATTCATAGCAGATCAAAGACCCACAGATAGAGTTTGCCACGAACCTCGCTGTTCAGTCTAGCGCCGGGACAACTCATTATTTTTTATTGCTGCCTGCACTGCTAGTATTTCTGAGCCTCTAAGATTGTTGGAGTGGTCTATAAACGAAGCTACTTGCAACACTGTTCTCTTGAAAAAGATCACTAATGCAATATAATATAATATTTATTTGTCCGATATTTTTATGCAGACCCTCCACCTTCTGCGTTGGCAATGAAATCGCGAATACTCTTTAAGTTTATCCAAATAAAGAGCGGTGCGTTGACTCTCGAGGGGACCTGTACTCGCCGCCGTCCGCCCGCCCGCGCTTCCGGCCGCCAGTCGAGATACGAGATACGAGATACGAGATACGAGATACGAGATACGAGATACGAGATACGAGATACGAGATACGAGATACGAGATACGAGAGACGAGATACGAGATACGAGATACGAGATACGAGATACGAGATACGAGATACGAGATACGAGATACGAGATACGAGATACGAGATACGAGATACGAGATACGAGATACGCTAAGCTCCGGGTGAACGAACCGATCACTTGGATGGATGTTAAGGTTTTGATTTCTTACAAAGTTATAGTCGAATCATTGCGTTTTTATCGAGTAGTGCAGAGCAGTTTTGTGTTTTGTATAGGCAAACGAATTAGTAGTTGGTTCACATGCCGAAGTGCCTAGTTCGCTAGGTGAATTGCTCTCATAATAATATAATGTGGTGTCCCCAGGCCGAATGTCGGCTGCGGCGCCTGTCCCTACAGTGACTGGCCAACTGAACAAGTCACAACACAAGTGTCCGCGCGGGACAAGTGCTACGAGTGTATACACTTTACGTTTCTCCCGTCATCCTCCTGGTCCGATGCGACGTAATTCCGGCAGCAGTAATAACGAACTCAAGCGTGGTCGACTTTGCGGGACCAAAAAAGAAATGGTCGCCCTATAACGGTTGTTACGGAAGAAAACATGCCGACAGGGAAAAAATATTTCCAGACAATAATCACGAGATTCAGCACACAATGCAGATTGAATCGGGAAGCATTCATGAGGTATTACAATATTTTTTTGCGTGAGGAGGTTATTTTCATGCTGAGTACCCAGAGTGAGACCACACGACCTTGCAGAGGCACGGAAGCTGCGCGGGGGGGGG
>JAFELO010000988.1:115629-137606 GCA_017140195.1 Eumaeus atala
GGGGAATAGCGCTGTGAAATGATAGATATAATTTGCTGCAGGCCCGTTTCGGCGCGTTCACGACATCATTACCGGTGATGAGTCCTGGGACTTACCGATACGATCCAGAAACAATGCGGCAGTCGACTGTTTAGGTGTTTCGAGACGAAGCGACGCCTACCAAATGAATAGAAGACTTTGATCGCTAACTACCTCAATATGACAGGACTCTTTGAGTCGCTTCATTCGAAGGAGCATTAACGCTCAGTGGTGTACAACCAGATGCTTGCAAGAAATTCCTTCAGTTGCAACCATACACAGGACTCCGCGGGATTGCTTCACCACAACAGCTCGCCCGCGCACACCCCGCTCGTGTGGACACGAGGGACTGCGTGGACAGAACTCTTGGGTCCACCTCTTTGCAGGCCTGAAACTGTTTTTTTATTATCTAAAAAATTCGCTGTCTGCGTTTGTGCAGGCTGTAAATGAGGTGTCTGCGGCGGAATGGAAAGTTAAACTGGTAAAGACGTATGAAAGGGAGAGAGAACACTTTGAAAATATTTAATAAAAACATATTTATTCATAGAACATTGTTTCTTTTTATATTCACGGAACTTTCTGATGACAGCGTCACTTCGGTGATTGTAACATTGTAATACAACGACGGCGCCAGCTAATTCTGCACAGCCTACTACTGGCCATTGACTTCAAGGAACAGCCATTGCGCCCCCCCCCCCCCCTCCCATTTGACCGAGTGATGCCACGTCGTATCGGCTTACGACTTAATAATTCAAATTTTATAATTAAAATGCAATTACTATCGCGCACGCAGATAGCTCGAGCTGACAACCATAATTCAATAATAATCGCTTTTGACAGTTGAAACGCATTGTCGGCCATTTTAATAATTTCCCAATTGACGACATTATGGCGATCGATTTGTGCGCCATTTTTGTTATTTGCGATGAGTCATTGGTAATTATTTGCAGGTAATGCAAAAATTAGCTAGTGCAAGTGATTCTGGTTCGACCGCCACCTCTGAAAAGTACTACAATATAATATTTGATTTTATCGCGGTTTATTTAATTATTTATCCAGCTCGACGTTTCAGAAGCATTACAGCAGCCATGGGTAGACTGAGATGACAGATGTCCTGTTGTACCAAGTTTTTAAAAGTATCCTAAGAATTATAATTTTAGTTGTTGTATTGTAATGACTAACATTTGTGTAGACTTAAGATATCAATTTCTGAAAAGTAGTTCTTTCACGTGTAATGTTGCTCATCTGACCTCAGATGACATTAGTTCTGGACAGAACCACAACGTGATGCAATCAAAAAATTGTCCGACAAATCTAGAGATTATTACTGTATAAATACTTTCCACCCTGGCCCGCTACCTCTCCCCGTTGTACCGTACGTTATGTGTCATTGCTACTTCATATATCCCTTGCATAATTTTCGGAACGCTCCCTGGAGTCGGGCTTCGATTGAAGTTAATAAGGAGCGCAACGTGTCTTCGGAACTACTGTTTTATGCGCAGTAATCGAAACGCTCAACTGCTTTACCACCTATCGCTATTTAAAGGACAGGTATATCGGAGAAACAGTAGCATTCTCCTGTTCTGTGACAGGGAATTATAAAACCGAGCGCCGGAGACGTTTCGCATGGACTTGAGGAACAAAAGCACTTGTGCAAAGTAAGCTCAGCTTAATTGTTAGCCTCTCGTGTCACTCGGCCGCCGCCGCTCCGCCGGCTCGGCTCCGGGCTGCACTGGCGCTTCACATCAACTCTGCATACGTTTTGTTTATTTTCACACCACTCTGAGGCGAAAGTAATTTAAAATAGTTCGTATAATTAGCCCAAACATTTTTTTGAAAATAGTTTCAGACATCCATAGTACACAATGGAGGACACATTTTCAGGATATAGAGGTTGCCAAAGAAATATATCTATCCAGTAAAAAATAAATTCATCCTTCTGTCGCAGTCGGGTAAAACGACTACAGGTTGTCTTTAAGATTACCTTGTAACCGGGAGTCTAAGCTTGTACCAGGCTCCCTGATCCTGGCGGAAGACCGTGTGCGTGTCGGGTTACAGGAACAGGGGGCGACGGACAGATCGGTGCTAAGACTTCCTGCCGCGCCGTTAACGAGATTACACTCTTGTTGCAAGGGAAAACCTAACATTCAGTTGAGACAGGCCCGGCGACCGTAAAGTATCCAGCGTCACCTGCGTGACTTGACTCCAGCGGCACCTCATGAGCGGTCCGCCAAGTGCAGCGGTCTGCAGCGGGGCCCATCGGGCTACACGTTATATGCCTGCCTGCATATGTACGCTCGAAAATTATGACACCCTTCGGACGCAGTCGAGTTAAAAAAAAGGTGGTACCTAATAGGATCACTTGATGGTGAGCACGTCCACGGCCGTCGGGTCGGAGTTCAGAGCTCAGGCTGAAGCGTTGTCCTCTATAGCCCAGGAGCCAGGGCCCTTCTCACGTGGTCCACTTCCCGCCGGTCGCATGTGATCGACAGGTGCTTCCCCGGTCGGGAGGTGGATCCCGGTTCGGATGCAATGCTGCGATGGCTCGTAGAAATAACTTAGCAAGCTTGCTGATGTGTCTTATGGCAATGTCAGAGATAATCGCGTATTAATTTAACATTCGTTTAATTATCCATGAGAATCCAATTATTGATATCGTGTCTGTCTTATGCCGATCGCTAGTGATGTAGACGTCCTTGTGATATCGATATTGAAATATTTCTACTTGAATTTTGGCTACGGTAGGCTTTATGAACGAGCCAACGAAACAGGATTTTTTACGAGTACAAATGCATGCTTCGACACATTGCGATCTCTACCCTCTACACGACCAGACACACGACCAGAGAGAACTCTCTGACTCTGGACTATTATTTAGAGATTGAAAATTATTAGTAATCATTGAGTTTAAATCGGGAACAGAACCCGAGAACTCGTGATCTGCGCCAGAAGTCGCTCACAACCGACCTGACGGGACGGTGTGGTTGATGGTTATTTGCTATGCGAATATTTCAGAGGCACTGCAAAGTTTATTTCGTCGAGCGTCGTAATTTTGCTGCGGTTTCGCTGCCAGTCTTCTACAAAAGGTGACGTGTTTATTGATTTTTGAAAATGGTTTCAGACATACATATATCATGATGCATGCCAATAATATTCGCACAAGACAAATTTTTGGGTGTATCCCAAAAATAAAATATATCTATGTAGTAAAATATAACCGCCCTTTTGTCACAGTCGAGTAATACACGAAAATGAAAAATTACATACAGGACGGGACGGGAGCAACTAGCTCATGTTCCGCCTTAGATCACAAGGGTTCGATATCTGTTATTAAACACTTTATACTAAAAATAGTCTGGTCTTACCTAACTGTTATATGGGAACCCACAACTTCTAATTATTCCGGAGCTGGGCACTTGGTGGGCACGTCGAGTAGAGGGTGCACTGTGTATGTGTGTGTAGCTCCTCACACTTGTACACTATAACGTTATATCCTGCACGTTTAGTCGGTCTCTATACAGATGGCTGCCAAAGCCCAAATGCGGCTACATGGAGATGGTAGCAGAAATGGCGCCACTTCTGCATTGCAGCTGAATAAGGTACGACCGGGAATGTACATGCCCGTTGCTCACACGACACCGTCGATATAACAATTTTGTTTTGAAACTTAAATATTTTATAAAAAGTATATCTGTCATCTTTGACTGTAAAGCTTAATGTTATCTATGTTGAAGAAATGTCACTCTTTTTCCTTTTGGCGATGGCGAGGATGGATATAATTGCGATATCTGCCATCGCCAAACTATGATTAAATAGTTTTTTCTCTCCGCGAATTAACATTTCATTAAAAGGGTGAGTTTATGATTTCTTGCCGACGCCATGTTTCATTGTTGTTTTGATCTTAAATTATATGTAATTGTAACAGTATAAATATTGCCTGATTTTAGTTGGCTCATAAAGCCAATAGAATGTTAATCTTATTGGTTGTGTGTTCTTTTTCAGAGCTCTACTCCTTTTAAATTTTATTTTTCTTTCTATTAAACGCTATATTATTCAAATATATTGAATGTAAGGAATGAAGGACAATCAACACAATGAAGGAAAGAAACAATAATTATATATATAAAAGACCATCCAAATTGCAGCCGGGAGTCTCGGACAACTACCAGATAAGGCTTCATACCCTCACCTTTTTACTAACCAATAACAAAAACTGTGTTAATTCCATTGTTGTTCTTGTACTATTTTAAGTCTGCCCTGGATTGTGAATGTGGGAAGAGCAATTGAATGAATGTATATAAAAGTTTAATTAACACAACTCATATAGTCCCTTTATCCCTAATAGTCCTTCCATTTCAATGTAAACTGTAACACCGTGAAGTGGTAGCTGTCACGTTTTGTGCGGTGTGCAGGTCTCCGGCGGTGCCGACGGGTCAAGTTGCCGGTGCGACGATAATTCTCACGTTGTACTATAACTAAATAAAAGAGGACATTATTATTATTAATCGCCAGTATTGTTTATTGGTCCTCTGTTGAACAATTAGGCCAATCTTAATGAAAGCGCTTGTTAATCGATCCTAATTATTAGGTATCAATATATTGTGCAGACTTCACTATTACACGTCTAATCTGAAGATAATCCGGAGACATTGAAAGGGTGAACTCAAGGTACACTGTCAGTGACGAAGATGCACTACTACGGTATCAGACACGACGGATCTCGTCGCTTACCGACGTCCATAAATGTCCGCACAGAGGGAGCACACATTGTGCTGCTTCATCGTTGCCACCCCATGTCCCGTCCGTTTCAGCTGCAGCAGCGGCGATCTCTTGCGGCCTGTATCTGCTCGCTGCTGCGCCGGACGAGCACGTACAGTTCAGGAGTCAGAAGTTTCCACATGTGTGCAAGCACCTGTCGGTCCGTCGCACTCGCGCTCCAGTGCGACAGTGTGCAACGTACATTAGCTCAGAGCGTATATAGATAACAAAAGGCCGTTTATGATGTATCTGGCGTCGGCAGCCGTCAGATCCTGTGCCAATGGGCGCACGCGCTCGCGCACACGCACACGCCGACTACTGTCGGCGTGACACTGGTGCGTGAGACGTGTATTTAGGTTTTTATGATGTGCATGTGCGAGTAGGTAATATGTTGTGGGAGCATTGAAGCTTCTCCGGCCCGACAGGACCGCGGTAAGCACTCTCGTTCACATGTCGCGGGTATGAAGTGGAGGCTTTGTCTAAAAATCATAAATAACAAACACAAACTCTTCACGCTATCAAGCCGCTGTGTGCGCTCTGTGTGAGCCCGGCTGACTGAAGGCGTAATGAGATTATCTCGCAACTCTCGCTCTTATTGCTGCGAAGTGTTAAGCAACTGAAACGTCGTTAAAGTAGTTCTATTGTAGTCGGTCGGTCGGTCCCCGGCTCCCCGCTCCGTGGGTCTACACATGCGCTGCCGTTATGGCAGGAGCCGCAACGAGGGTGAGTCTCTCTACCCACCCCGAACAAACCCTCTCCCGGGCGTTTTGAAGTATTTATCAATCTGCGGCGCGCTTTGACACGAGCGACGTGTTCCGGCAGTAGGCTCCTAATTACTGAGTAATTAATTACATCGGGACGACGGCCGGGAGGGACGGAAATAGACCATGTTTTGGAAACGTTTTACATTTGCAAGTTTTGGCATGATCACAGCCTACTATAGGATACTCTGACGCCTGAGGCTGCTCAAGTTACTTCTGTAAGGTTGCTTTCGCCGCGCCGCCGCTGGCAGACCTGACGAGCACATCTTGTGAATTACTTTGATTTTAAATTTTATACATTTTTTCTGACGGATGGAGGACGGCAGTCGGCTGCACGCCAGTGGACATCTGTCGGGACATGGTGTATGCGCTGCGATCAAAATAACCGGCTAAATATTTTGATGCCACTTTGGCCGTCATTGGCTCCTTGTCCTTGTCGCCGAGCACGTCCGTCGAGTTCATCGGACATTTGAGTGCGACAGTCGGTGTTGCATGCAGCCGAGCTGATGGTGGCAGGTACCGGTTGCTTATTAACGATAGCCGTTAGGAAAACAATTACTTTTGGAGTTGTACACGACGGTAATAAATCTCAAATATGTAGCAATAGCAAATGTACATCATGATGTGACTTGCAGAGAGATGTATATAACTTGGTCACATACGTCTAGTTATATAACATACTAAAACTTCTATAAAAAGTTTAATTCTGTGAAAACACATAAACTATATGCAATGAAGTTTGTTCAGTGTAAACCATTAAAAACGCCAGACGCAAATCAAACGAAAATGCGGAAGCAAAGGAAACATGAATTAAAATAAATGTCCTTTTACTGCCCTTTAAACTTCACGCTCTAGGCCTTGGCCTAGTTGGCCTAAACGACGATCTCTTTAAAGAAAGCGCAGCTGAAACTGGCTTGGGACAGCGTCAACACCTCCCACGTACCACGGGCACTAGCGCCCCGCGTCGGATCATTATCTACCATCAACATCATCAGCGGGCGGCCGCTCAGCTCCAGACGGGTTGCTATTGATACAGAATGTGTGTGCTCGATGATCAATGTGATGTAAAGCATCGAGTTTTTTTAATAAGAATACATCATAGGAGATAGATTTTTCTTAGTCTTTGTTATTATTGAATCATATATTTAAAGCTCGAGTTGAATTTTATAAATTCGAGTTGTTCTTTCAGTTTGTGGAACGTATCGTTTTTGTATGCAATGTTTTTTTTTTGTGGACTGTACGTCTGTTTTACTACAGTCTGGTGCGTGGCAAAAAAATAACGGGTATTAACCCACTTGTACGCTATTTTAAACTCGTACGCGCATTACGGCGATCCCGACACATACATCATACAGCGCAAATGGATGATCGATTTTGAGCGCACTTCCTTATCTCGCATTTCGAATTTCGAATTATATGTATTTCAAAATTGGAACGCTAACATCACTGCATTCTCGTAATGGCCGCCGACTGCTTATAATACATGCTATTTTTAAGTTTATATTGTTTTCATAAATCCAAGTTATTTGTATTTTAAAATAATAGTGTACTTATAGTATCATATAGCATCAATTCTAGTATTCGTGTACGGGTTTCACCATCCGACGCCTGTTCGGGATACTAAGTTTCAATGGAACACATTGCAGCTTTCCAACGACCAGCTAAACTACAGCTACTGCTATGAATGGATATTCGGTTGCCCAAACTGATGAGATCACGACGCACCGATGTAATGATGAATTGACAGACCACTGATAATGATGAGGAGCCGTGTTTATAAAACATGCAAACACAACTGGGCAATAGCACGAAAGGAACCTCTAAAATGTCCACAAAATTTTAGTTTCTGTACATAAAAGTTTATTGGAACTGTTGTAGTCCTTAGTTAGTGTCGCAGATGCGAGCCGGGGACAAACTGCACGCGTAGTACATTTCATACGGAACTGCAAGAGGCTGCGACCTTCCGAGGCCATGAATTTCAGACAACATTCTCGTTACAATTAGTTTTGACGGCTTGGTAATGTGTACGTATGTATGTCCATAACTCTGCAACATAAACCTGAAACTGACCCGTTCTTTTAGTCCGTAGTTTTATTTTTATAACAACAAAAACAACGCAAGTTGTCCCCGGATCCCTCACGGGGCAGTGGCGCCTTACAGCTGCCGACCGTAACAATTTCAATGGGCCGAGGCGAATGATGTTGGTAAGGGCCTCGATTATATTCGCCTCGGAGTGAGAGTTGAAACCCACAGACATAAATAATTGTTCTCAGATTGTTTTGGTTTGAATATTTCAAATTGGGCTTGCGTTAGTGATCAGCTGGCCGTTCTGTTGCGGTGGCATCTTTGTACTTCATCCACGAAGTGGTACTGGCTTTTGTAACCATTCGCAATGGACGACGTGATGCTAGAGGCTAGCCCCTCGCTACTGGTTAATTGATAGAAATTCATGTCATTGTACAAACAAATAACGTACACTATATGCACATATTTTTAATGGGATTATGGAAGAAAATTTGTAACGATCATTGCACACTTTGTAGCACAAGAGGTAAATTAACAGTCGGAGCCCTCTGGTGACCCCCCCCCCCCCCGTCTTCCCCCGCACAATTATCTGCAAATAATTTTTGGCGACGCGTTGGTCTCCTGTCCCCTCTCTTTTAGCAGTACAAAATACATATTGTGTTGTGTAGCGACCGAGCGCTCGGAGTGACGATGGTAGCGGGCACCCAGCGCCAGATGCAGAACTTGGCACTTCGCATAGCATATGGGCGGCTCTCGATACGTCTCCCTCGGTTACTGCTCCGTCGACGTGCGTTCCCTGGCAAACGGCTCCGGTGCTGTCGGCGGCAGGGGAGCGACGGGGACTCGACGCGTTCTAAGAGTAAGCAGGCGAGAGCACGCGAGTTGCATACGAGCAGCACGTGCACGTGCGGTGTGAGGGTGTGCACTGGTATTTCTTTTTGTTGACGCGGGGAAACGCCTTCACCGGCCCTGGGTGAGATCCAGTGGTGTGTGGGGCTTTTGGCACATTATGGTGTCGAATACACACAAAAACCACCGCGAGTACAATCAGTGCCGCCTTTGGTGAGGTACTCCGAAATCATCAGGGCTCTTCGACGGCCAGGCGGTCCCCTAAGGGTCCGACGCTTCCTCCACAGCAGGGCTGCCCCGCACCACAGGTCAACCGCGCCAACTTTAGGACGGTGCAGTGGAGTGAGTTTCCCATCCTCGCCCCTTGCCCCGAGCGCCAAAGCGTCTCCTCATGTTGCTATTTTTTCACCTCTTCTTATAAGAGGGGTAAAAAGAGCATCTCCCCCTGTTAAATTAGCTTGGCCTGGATTCACCCCAGGCTACTGAGCATCACAGCCACGACAAGGCTTAAGTCACATACTCTACTCGAAGAGTAAAATAATTATCAATAATTGATGAGCTCGTAGCGAGCTACGTCAATTGTCAAGCTTAGTTAACAGTTCGTGAGACTAACATGTTGAATTGCAGCAGAATTGGACCGGCGCGACCGGGGAGGTACCGGGGACCTCTCGCTCACGTAACACCGCCGTAAAGTGACAGCTATGCTGTTCTATTTCGTGCGCTCTGGGAATATTCGGTGGGCGAATGGAGGGGAGGAGGACAAGAGGGCAACGCATCTACATGTCAATATTATCGCGGACGTTTAGGGCCGTCGTCAAGAGGCTACCATTTCTTATTTGCCCCCTATACTATAAAAGCAATTTAGAATTTATGGTTTAACCGGAAGAGTTAATATAAGCATTTAGGTGATACTTAGAGCTAGGTGTTACCTAGACGGCTGTCGCTTTAGCAGTAGTCCTACAAGTTACGCGCTTACAATTTAGGTGATACTTAGAGCTAGGTGTTACCTAGACGGCTGTCGCTTCAGCAGTACTTGTAGGACACAATTCCATTGTTTAAGTGCACGTCCCTAACTGTAACACGCGGAGTCAGGAGCCGACTGACGAGCGGTCGTGTAAACAGCGCCGACCCACATCGCCGGCCGACGACGCGCCGCTAAAGCCAGATACTCGAAAAATTACTACTGCCAAAATATTAATGGATATATCACGCACGCGCCCACTAACATCATCACTCCTCTAGCACCGTCACTCCTCTAGCCTGAATGCCCCCATACACCAAAAGTGGACCGCACACACTCACAACTGTCTCGTGACTCGGGTGCCGAAAAGTGGAGAAAGTAAAAAGGTTAGGTTTGGACTGCGAACTGAAATGTCATCAATTCAGGTACAAGTTTTCTTTTTGTAAAATCGCTTTGGAATGGCGTCGTCGTAATAACGAATAACTAGCAAATTAAGTATGGATGTACAGGGATTTTTGCAAGCAAGCACATGATTAAAAATATTTGTTTTTCTTTTTTAACGTTTACATATAAATTTGATGAGAAGGTTTTTAAAATGATATCCAATAAAACTGGACAATCATGAATTATTTAAAATTGACTTCACCGTTTTACAAAATGTTATGTATTTGTGTTGTGAATTACTACTATGTGTACACAAAAATCTAGAACAATTTTATGCGTATGTAAAAGGAGGACGCTAAACTTGAAATTAAATTAGAACGTCAGATAATTATTGAATTTAAAAAAGAATCGGACTAACGTTTAATTCGCAATCATTAGCTCGCAGATAAAACATTGATCCACTAAATCTTTCGATACACGCAATTTTCGATAAAAAAAGAGTTAATACATAACGTAGCAGTACCAAGTAGGTGCAAATATATCCGTCGACAATGACGCAGAAACCGACGTTAACCAGCATCTATTTACTATAAATGTTTATTTACATGAGACTGCTGGCTTATTAGTTCGCTGAAAAAGTACGAGAATATATTTAGCTATGAAATAATTGAGCTGCGTCGGTTCAATTGTGAACTTGAAATTAAATTCAGTACTTCTTTTCTTTTTTTATTTTTATCTAAAGTGCGGTAAATTTGGACAAGTTGTTAAAATCATTCTTTAAATATAAAATCACTCGCGTATTCATTGACGTGACGAAGTGACGTATCGATCAACGAAGTAGGAACGACCAGGTGACCACTGTAGCCGGTCCGTGCCGGTCTCGGCGTGCAGTCAGTAGCGTGATAACAGAACCGCAAGAGGCTAGCGCGTCACGGGCCTCACCCGGCAGGGACGTCCCGGTCAGGGTGGGGCCCGGACATGCCTCACCTAGGGGAACGAGGGGGCCCTCGCTGCCATATGTAGCTGGACTCGGACGACCTGCGTTAGTTAAAAGAAGTCCGCCTGCAGCGGCCGGATGCGGGCTGATGACGATGATGTATAGACAACTAGACTCAATCAGTAGTGATAATGTAATGCACGCAGCTGATGTACTGGTGAGAGCGGGCTCCGTGAAGTTTACGATAATCTGCGGCCGCGTAACGTACTACGTGCTAGCCGTCAGCGCTATAATGCCCACATGATGCCTGAGATATAGCGCGCCGGCCCGCGGTGAGATGCGCTCAGCGTCGCCGAGGCCGGCCGTATCCTTCATAATGAAACATGTATAGACTGAATGAAGTATTCCCTATACCAAGTGTAAAAATAGAATATTTGCAGATTTTACACATTACATTAAAATTAACTATTGATTGATTAGGTAAAGCGCGGGCTACCAACTATACTATATTTGTCATTATTTTTTCTCATAAGCTTGTGTTGGCCGAAATAAAGATAATTGTTTGCTCATAAGGGTTCCATAGTCAAAATAAAATGATAATTATTTCATTTATTTATTAGCATTTTAAAAATAGAATCCATTTCACAGCCTATCTTGAGCAATAAATATCAATTGTGATGCAATCGAAGTATTTCCTTTACAAATGCATTTGAAACGGAATTCCTAATGAGCCTCGGGGCATGCTTTTTCTATCTGGCACACGTTAAAAGATTTAACATGTACTGAAATAAAATGTAGCCCCGTACGTGACGCGATGCACTCTGTCAAATGTTCTCTATTTGAAACTGTTACTTTTATCGTAACCGATGGTTTTCACTAATATGGCTTGAAGTCTACCACTTAAAATTATCTCACGTCCTCTTACATCATATTGAATGATCTAATCATTCTTTTTATGTAGAATTGTTATACTTATTGCTTTTTTAGGCAATGAATTCGCAAAATACAGGAAATTTTGTCATATAAAATTAAGATGTTTAATCAATTATTTATGTTCCTTTTTTTTCTTCGTTATTGCAATGAGTAAATAACGCTTGAATAATTTGACAATACTATGTAATTCTACGACAGCCAACAACAGGAGGTGATCTTAATCTTTGTAAAGTGGTAGCGAGAAGTAAATTTGATCATTTACTTTCGCCGATTCTAAGGTGACCGAGTGAAAATTAAAATAATAATTCTCTCTTCAGATAACATTTCAGTATTGGAAATTACTTGGTCATGTAGATACGGAAATGAAATGAGATTTCATTTTTTGCTCCACTTTTTGCGATAAAATGCAACGTTAGAGCCATCCGCAAACTTTTTTCACACAATTTTTTTCCAAACGGAACGAACCTGGCTCAGTTGTTAATGATAAGTATTTGTGACATACAACATCAGTTATGTAAGATATTTCCTTCACAAAAACTCATACCAAACCCTAAAATAGATAAATCGTTACTTAAAATAGGGATACTATAAAATCGTAGAGATGTTATTACATACATTACAAAGACCGAGATCGCACCCGACCACCTGGTGTGTGGATTTCATCGGCGAATAGCAAATATTCAAACGATTAAATACGAAAACTCGATCAGTGTTACTGGCTCTGAAAAAATAAACTGATCATTAGTTAATTCGATTTACGGCTGTAGACACGTAACAGGCCTGTTACACACAATGTGTTGGGCAATATTCAAGGTTCCTGTTCTGTATGAATTATTTAGGCGCGGTTCAGACGGTGCGGCTGTACTGCATAGCGTCACAAAATATATTATTGCGGCAAATCTGTGAGCGGTGGCGGATTTGTAAGAGTAAACGTTGTTCTTTTTTAATTTCTTGTTATAGCGACGTCTTATATTTATTTAATACCAGGGCTATAAAATGTATTTTCTCACACAAAATCATTAATTGCGTTCCTAAATCTACTCGGACTAGTGAAACGGCTAAAACGTCTTTTTCATTAGAATTTCATTACAAAATCATTCAGATTGTTTTTTTATACCAACAAGTTTATAACCACTAACCCGCCCATCATATTTAATATCTACTTATACACATCGAATCGAAGGATTTACAAACATTATGTTAAAATTATTGCACGATTAATGTACATATGTGACTAGAACGTATGTTTTTGGAAGGTTTTAGTGTACAATTTGTGGAGGCAACCATCCGGAGAGCTCGTGGGCCGAGAGCTTCAGCGTTTGTCAGTCGCTTCCTGTGCTCGTCTCTGCCGTGCGGCAGTGGCGCGGGCCGGCTTGTCGTTGCTTGTCGTTGCTTGTCGTTGCTTGTCGTTGCTTGTCGTTGCTTGTCGTTGCTTTTCGTTGCTTTTCGTTTTTATTTGAATTTTGTTTGCAATAACAATAATAAAAGATCAATAAATCGCTCCTCGAATAAAATAAATCAAGATCAGGTCAACGTTAAAATTTGAAACCCAGTGGTGCTACCTGGCGGAAAACATAAACCCAGTGGTGCTACCTGGCGGAAAACTTAAACCCAATGATGGTACCTGGCGGAAAACTTAAAACTTATTGAATTTCCATCTTCATCGGGTTTTCATATGGAAGTATAAATATTAAACCCATCGAGACTTAACCAAGTAAGACTAAATGTGACATGAGCACCCGACGTCACCGGATCCGCCAGCAGGACGGTGGCACCTGACCGACGCCTGCACGTGCGACGGACGCGACAAAATACAACACGCCGCATCTTCACGCCGGATTGCCTACGGGACTCCCACGTGGTACAAACAGACTTGTCTTGCCACCACTAGACACCACTAGAATAAGGGTTCTATGAAAACACACGCCTGCTACGAAGTTGCCAAGAGCAACTTCGGGCCACTATTAATTCCTGTTTATTTCGGCCCCAGGTGTGTTCGGCGCCTGGTGGTTACTTCGTATTGGTTTGTTTTATTCAGTCAATAATAAGATATGAGCGTTGTTTATGGGCGGCCTCCAGGAAACCGGCTTGTCTCTGAACTTGAAACGTCCGTAGGCGTGTTTATTTTCTAACACACTTTTAATGCGAGTCAGTTCTCAACTTCCGGCCAGTTGCCACTATAAGCGTTCACCGTTAAGTGGGTGAAGAGATAAATGTAGACGACTGGTGCAGTGAACTAGGAGCAAGGTGCACTCGAGAATATAGAAACATAAAACGAGCAGTCGGACCCTATTCGACGCCCATGCGCGCAATTAGAGGAGATATGTTTTCTTCTTTATCTTTACCCCCAGATCACTCGAGACTCTCACATATCGCTCAACACGCCATGGGTATCGCTTTACGCCGATAGTACATGAACTGGAGGTACCTTCACGGCCGCAGTTCTTAGCGCTGTAACATGGAGCCCTGCCTGCCTCAAAATGTCACGAGTGTCGACCAATAACTATATCATAAGGTTCAGTTACATTCTGCTGAAGATTAATTAAATGAAGATTGATTAAGAATAGGTTTATTGTTGTCTTAAGTTTACGCGAATGTTAGTCATTACAATAAAACTACTTTTACGGATTTTATCGCGGTTTATTTGATTATTTATCTAACCCGACGTTTCAGAAGCTTTGCAGCAACCACGGTCACGGGGGGACAGAGATGACAGATGTCCTGATGTACCAAGTTTTTAAAAATAACCGAAGAATTTTAATTTTAGTTATTCGGATTAACGCAAACTGTACTTATTATATCTTGATGTCTTGAGGTATTATGTTTACTTTTTGATTTGATTATGTTCATATCAAATCAAAATAACAAATAACTGGCATTCTATAATTGACATCGAGTTTCGAGCGCGGAGTAAACTCTAGTTTATATTAACTTTCCTGTATAATTTTTAACTTTTTATTTAGGGATTTTGATAGGTTCCAGATAAAGGCGTCGTTCGGGTGCTTTGTTACAGAAGGTGTTGGGAGCAAGGAGACTGGCCCCAGAGCGGCCCCCGGTGGACTACGGCAGCTCTTTACAATTGCTGTTTAAAACCTAATGGTGTAATTATTCTCTCGATGCCACTGAAACTATTCGATTTAACATAAAATGCACGTGACAAATATAAAGTCAATATATGGCCAGCTGAGACAAGCGATGATATTAATTTAGATTTTTGACACACCAGAAAAACAGTGGCGTCGTAAATCGCACTTTTATTGCCTTTGATGTAAGCTAAAGGCTACAAATAGCCCGTTGGCAGTCTGTCTTGAAGAGTCCTGGCGACAGATCATTAGCGGGCCCTCGAGATGAAGAGATAGGACACGGCAACGGCGCAGGAGGGAGTGCGCACACCGGCCACGAGCTGCAAGCAAGTCGCGTAGCGAGGACGCTACAGCAAATTTCACAGTCTGGAGTCTGGAGAGCCTACTTCATTGAGGAGGTCACCCGAGGCTGTAAGACTTCATCGTACTTAGTTCAAAATAATGTACGTACTCGTGCTGACTACTATTGTGATCCATCTTGCTTTCTTTCTTTTGTAATATCGTTAAAAATGAGCAAGGAAAATGAGATTGATGTGTGACGACAGTTCAAGTGACTCTGCCAGCGACGGAGTAGGAGCTATGCAGCAGCTAGGAGCCTGGCGGCCAGCAGTGACTCTACCGCCGCACGGGCCGCCGGTCAAAGTGGGAGACCTGTCTCACTACCCGCGTGTTAACACGGCTGGAGGATTATAGGATTCGGTCTCGGGTGATGGACGGCTCCTGCTATCCTATAACACTAATGCTTTACTCTTAGGTTGCGTGCGCTCTTGTGGGCGTCAGCAAGTCACTAGTGTTACGACTCACAACACAATACATTAATCTATTGCTAGGGGCTGCACGTGGAGTTCCCGTAGTACTCGTGGTGTAGGTAGTGTTGGTGTTTTGCAGCAGCGCTCTATTTGTAGGTCAAAAATGTATTCATTTGTTGGGCCAACTTAACCCACATGTAGTCTATCAAGGGCCCAAAAATATTAGAAATTTATTTCGTTGTTTACATTCGACTCAATATCGATAGAACATCGAGAGGCGGAATCGAGTCCGGATGTGAACGCCTGAATCGATTCCGCGGTGCGTCCGCATAAACCGGCACTTTAACAATCACGCTATAAGTCACCGCCTGTGACCACTGCAGTGCTATACACTTCAGCCAGTAACTGTAGTACTTCGCCTACATTCGGAGACGTTTACGATAATCGCGGGGACACAGTTATACAGCGCCGGGTGCTGTCGGGGCGGAACACCAGTCATCGTGATTTAGTTCAGAGATACCGTCGTTAAGATTTAATTTTTTACAGTATCACTGTATCCCCAGACCCCAGGCAATCGCTAACGAGCCAACGAAATTCGACCAAAGGTAGCAGTACATTAAGCATTATACTACTCGTACATAAGTATTAAGTGTCTGAAGGAATTGCATATGCCTGGGGATTGCCCCACACTGGTGAGCGAACACTTGTCCACCGTGTGAGTGACGCTAGACGTTTGTACGTACACCGCACACGCGAGTAAGTTTACCTGTACGTGGCAGACGCGGCCGTTTGCCCTACAAAAAGAAATCATTTATAGTTTCTTACGAAACCTATGCCGGCTTGTACGATCGGTACAAATTCGTAGATAATGTTTACGTCCTAATCCATTACGGCGCCGTACCCGAACATAACGCATGTGTGTGTATAATACGCGCAATGTACGTGTACAGTAGTGAGTGCTTTCAGAATTAACGTCTTAACAACGCTACTGCATTACATTAGGCACACATTCTTTGAGACGTGATTCATATCACCTCATATAACCATTCAAAACCAGAGAATGGAAGATGACTTCTTCACTTCACCTTCTAATTTTAGCGGAGGAGGAAAGGAGAGCAACGTATCTGCTTGACAACAATAACACGGATGTATATGGGCGTCGGTAGTGGCCCCAAAGGCACCGATCATTAGCGCATTTGCCCTCCAATACTGTAAAAAAGGCTATCAGTACTCTGAAAAGCTACACGAAACGCGACATCATGCATATGGACGAAGGATCCTTCCCGGGTCAACCCGGCCGTCACACCAGATGTTACAAGACACAGTGAAGTTGGCGGGCGTGCTCGCCCGACCGCGTCGGATCACACGAGTGGCTTATGATATCAATTGTACCGATTGCGCCTGCGCAGTCTACGCGAGGTTATTAACGTAAATATTTGCGCTAATGTAAACTCATATTATAAATGTTTGTTGGTACATAGCAGCCCATCTCGGAAACTAGTGCGGAGCTATATCTTTGCAGTATGTTTGTAACACACTAGTTGTGTTTCTCGGTTTTATGCTTATGAAGGAAGAAACACAATCTGAAACCTGTATTGGCTAAGTTCTTTGCTGGCGCCATTGACATCCAGCCAGTGACATTCACAGATGGATGCGTCGTCTGCTGGGTGCTGGAGGGTGGTGGGTCCTGGGAGGCGATAGTTTTATTTTGAGCGGCGTATGGGAGGCCTGACGAATCTTCGAGGTATATCTCAATAAGGCTGATTTCAACCGCAGGGTTTTAGTGGATATTCTGGTAATCCGCGAGCCCCACACGACGAGCGGGTCCCACCCAGGCTCGCGGCCAGTGCGTAGGTGCAAGGCCTAACACTGGTTGCAGGACCATCGATCTTCCTTCTCTTCCTGACGATGTCACATTACTAGAACATATACTGTTCGTTTTTCTCTTAGTATATATTGGGGTTACGTATCTCAGAGGACCTCTCATTTTTGGCGAAAATATGCTGTTTTTTGAGATATTGTGCGGTATTAAAATGGAGTGGGGCGATTACATTACACAGAGATATATAGCAATTTTTATAATTCTCCATTTACTTGGTATTAGGTAAATGTTTGTGAACCGGGGGTATTGATGGGTACAGTGAGACTTCCTCTGTTTGTGTCAGAGGAAGATCTGGCCGTTCACGTAGTGTTCGTACGAAAAAGGTGGTCAAAGCAGTAAGGGAAGGAATTCGAAGAAATCCTTTTCGAAAGCAAGAGATTTTATCTCGGGAAATGAAAATAGCGCCGTATTTTTAGAACTGACATGGGACTTGGAGCCTATAAGAGACACACTGGTCATTTCATAACTGATTAATGAAAGATGAATAGAGTGGTAAAATCGAAAGAACTACGGAAGCGGTACGCTAAGGGTGTGAATAACACTTTTATATTTTTATACAATATGGACTAGGTATTATGATCACTATCGCGCCCGTACCGTGTGCTTTTTTTTTAGGGAATGCATT
Organism: Eumaeus atala; assembly: GCA_017140195.1. Lineage (NCBI taxonomy): Eukaryota > Metazoa > Arthropoda > Insecta > Lepidoptera > Lycaenidae > Eumaeus > Eumaeus atala. The sequence goes on from JAFELO010000988.1 coordinate 133,595, forward strand.
TACGCATAATACCTGGGAGTCCGGGTAGACCCCCAGAGCTATATTAGACTCGGCCATTGGGTAGCAATACCAACTGAACCCCTACGGGAGCCTTCAGCCGCTATAATTGGAGGGTCCCGGATCTGCAGGCAACAGGGCGTGCCGTGTCTTTGATGAAGTGGACCGAGTTCCCATCCCGGCCCGACACGGAACACAGGGGCACTACTGAAGGCGCTGCACACAGCGCCTCCTTCGCACCCCCATTCATCGTCGGCGGGGGGAGGCCGCGTCGGCAGCCTCCTCTCTCACCCGCTCGTCGGCTTCCTTCTGGGACATGACGGTTTCGCAGAAGGAAGCCATCGCCTGGTATCGTACGCTTACTCCAAGGAATGCTAGGCGTTTGCCACGAGCTTTGAACACCACAGATAATGTATGTAATCAACATCGCTGAAGTAACATCGGAGACGTGGCGAGTCGTTCACGCCGTTACGTTAAGTCTCTGTCACGTAGCAAGTGGCAAATTTTTAGGAAATGTAAAAACCAAAAAGTAATTCCTTTTCAGAATAAGTACTGTAGACTCCAGCGAAATACCAAAATGTCAACGAAACAATCCGCCGCCATCCACGCGCCACGGGACTGGCGGGCGTGCTCGGCCGTAGAGCACGAGGGCCCAGCTTCAACCGGGTTGGACCAAATAGGACGAAGCAATAGAAACTTTTATTATATTTTTTATTACTTCCCCTCGTCTATAACAATCAGGAGGTAAAGACTGCACTTGTGTGTGTGTGTGTGTGTGTGTGCGTGTGTGTGTGTGTGTACACGGTACATTGGTCTGTACGGAGGATGTGGCTCCAGGCAGCACGAGACCAGCTCGGTGGAACGTTGGTGTTACACAGCCGTGAGACAGCGACAAGCCTTGGGACGTAGCAGTCCAAGATCCTCGGGCCTCCAGAAGGTATATAAGGTGTCTATATTTAAACCATGTGCCTCTAGTGTACACCTTTTACCTTCTACGGGTAAGGCCCGGGGGCCTCGGGGGCATCTCTATAGTCACTGCTGCATTACTGCAGAACATTGCCATCGCGACCGGGAAACTTCCTCTCATTTTTTCGGATTCCGGATGGCCCAATGGTATTATTGTTATCTCAATACGTGTCGGCGTGCCGTCAACTCGTCCGACTATTGTAAAATCACTTAAACAGAATCGATCGCAATCTGGTCGCCTTGAAACGTTTACATCACATATGTCTCGACGTTTCGACCACTTTTCGGGCGCCACGGTCACGAGGGTACTGAACCGCGATACAATTCGTTCATGTAATTGAGCAATAGGCGATACAAATTTGGTTCGTCACCTGTGTGCTGGTGACATTTCGTGTTACGTGTGTACGTAATTATACTATCAATATAATTCTTTAATAAATGTAAATAATTATTTTTTTAAGTTTACAATTGAATAGAGTCAATCATTATATTTTTATTTCGAAGCAAATTCAGGTCCGATTAAGGACCTGATGCCGTTGCGAGGCTCCAGGACGCTGGCACATCCTGTGTTATGAAGGTGTACAATTGCTCGATTGACGTTAATTAGCGAACGAGGTGTGATCCTCGAAAAGAAACATAAGAAAATGAAAGCCGATCCTTATCGGAATGATTAAAAGGTCTTTTAATAAACATAATAATGTGAGCCTCCGCTGCCACGACTAATTGGGGACGCGTGGTGTCGGCGCTCCGGCACGTTCGCCGGAGAGCCCTCAGCACTTATCGGAGGGCTGTGAGGGCCGTGGAGGGCCGTGGAGGGCCGGACTATCTTGCGAGGGCCGCAGATTGTCTTAATGTCAAGATGTGTACACCTCTCACCGATGAGATAAATTTGTATGCATTTTGATCGACTGTACTCGTTGGTATAGACAGCCGTATCATGGGATGAGTTATGCCCGGTGCAGTTGCAACGCTGCAACTCCTTCCCAAGGATAGGAGGCACGTTGAGCGCAGGCTCAGCAAAGCGCAGGTATGACGTTCAAATTAATTAATTTCGATCCCACTTCTAAGACCAAGGTAATTGACATGACAGCACCTACTACTGATCCTATTTGGCCAGACTCAGACCTGCTGTTATATTATCATATGTTTGTTTGCAACGTTGTGTAATGTGTGACGTCACAGCAATACAAACGACATCACACAGTTGGGTCCATAAGTGAGTCCGTGGGGGTCTCTCAAACACGACAGCAATCGAGAATAGACGCTAATTTGTGAGTTTGCTCCTAATTGTCAGACTGAGTATGGCTCGGGCCGTTAGTGCTCCTGGCTATTAGCCAGGCTCCGACTAATGATGGCACGTGCCTAGAATTGTCGCGTGGTGTGCCGGCGGGCTTTATATTCGCATTCATTGAACAAAGTCGCGGATGAGGAGTAGACAAGTCTCCGTCACTGGAACTGATATGTTATACCACTGAGAGAATCTTGTCTTACCTATAGATGAGTGTAAGGAAAGTAGAAATAACGCTATCTTGCTGTCCTTTATAGTAGGTTTGATGTATGTTCTTTATATGGGACAAACGGGCAGGTGGTAACAGACTACTGGCGCCTTGCTATAAAATAATAATTTGGGATCGCAATTATTAAGTATTTGCGATATTTCGTTTTTTTACTATACATAAACAAAGGTTTCGCTTTTATTCTTTTACTTTAGCTATTTAATGTTAATCCATATGTGTTCCTTATCACCAGTGACGGATTAAATCGTGGAGTGCGGCGACAGCATACATGCGTACATAACGTACAGTAATGCCACTAACCTCTTATAGTATACTGAAGAAACAAAACATAGCTTACTGTTGACTACAAAGGCCCATGAACATCCGCATACTTGTGACGACGTACGGACGTGTTGCGCTCGTCAACTACAGAAAGGGGCCATCAGTCGTCTCGCACCTGGTAGTAACTTCAACACACGTGACACCCTTTATTTCACTCGCCGGATAGCTCCCGAGGGAGACATCATTTTTACGATACATTCGTATGCATTTTATAAAAAGTTAACAAAACAAGACGGAAGCGTGTCCACTACGTACATGCGACACTACTAGTGCCAGCACGCCGACATCTGAGTCCGGCTGCAGGAGACGCACTGGCGCTGGTCGCACCGCACCAGACCCAGCAGACAGCAGACGCTGCCAATACTCTACACTCACTTGTCCTACTGCTGCGAGAATTTCCTTTGAATATTGGCCATGAATCTCCAATGTTATGCTACTATATATGTTGCTACTGAATTCATCTTAGGATTATTAGATTATATATTTTTGTGCGTCAGTTCTTATGCGTGTATTCGCTAGTATATGATTATGTCCACAGTGGTAGATGTTGCATGTTTGTTTAATTAACTGAATGATTAATTTATTTTTTTACTTCGATATTAAACCGCCGCGCGCCATGGCAAGTGCCTACGTACCTCTAAATACTTTATATTGAGAGTTAAGCAATTGTAAGTGACATTAAATTTGAAAACAAACCAGTCGTAGACACTCAAGAGCTACAGCTAGTGAAGAGTTAAATCGACGTTCAAAACTCTAAATATCGATTTCAACTGACACCTTTCCTAATGGACAATCGCCAAGAATAAAATAAATTATCGCCTATGTGCTTATGATTCTTGTTCTGTGGGCGCTATGCTGGGATTCAGGACAATATAAATCATATTTCGCTCGCTTCGCCAAAAGACATCGGAACTAGGGATGTGTAATTAGTGTGTATTAAATCGGTTATGTTAGAAACTCGGGCGATTGACATCGCCCGAGAAAGTGCGAGCCGGCATATATACATGTAAACGCCGGCTACGCTTTCGCGTTTCGTGAGTTTTGCGAAAGCCAGGATACTGGTATAAGCGAAGTAGGGCAATTCGCGTATAAGTATACTCTTGTTGTGTCAAGAACTCCAGCTATGATTACGACGAAGAGTATAATTGACCTATCCTAATTAATTCGCATAATTTGTTTTTTTTTTTTTTTTCGGAAGGACCTACTACTGA
>JAFELO010000988.1:137677-149033 GCA_017140195.1 Eumaeus atala
AGGGAGACGATAGGGGGACAGACCCCCCCTCTTTTCCCACAGATGGGAAGAGATGAACCGGAATTATATTGTGAGCGTTACCCTATGGTGATTATTATTGGGATCGAAAAGGGGGAAGCGGTCCTCTTCCCCACACTAGTGGGACGGCGCGCGCACGATGCCGTTTTAGTTACGGTGTCGTGGATAATGATAATTGAGCTCGTTTAATGTTTGGTTTATCTGATGAGATTTTTTCCCCCCCTGACGGGAGGGTTTGCTCTACAAATCGGCAAAAAGCCGTGCACTTGATTTATTTATTATTATTATTAGAGCTCTCTACAGTCGCGTAATTCGTGTTCCGTGTCGTAAAGTATGAGAGCAACACTCACCCTCATACGTTCACTTCGTTGTCCGTCTGACTACATGTGTGTCAAGAACCCTTGCTCGAGAACATCTAGGGATGTCATCTCGAGATTCATATCAAACCACAACAAGCCCACGGCCCCAAAATTTACAAACACCGAGCCAGCACAGTCAAAATGTACCCCAGTATTATATTTAATGCTCTACTCATCAGAGCCGATAGGGCAATTCCCGCTGACCCAGAATGATCGTATTTGGCAAGAAGCGAGCTTTTAAAGTAGAGACGGAAATCGGAAATTAGTTAGTACCATTTTTATTGCAATTTTTTAATCATCGTCATCATTAAACCGAACGGTATCCAATCTATATTTGGTAAATAAGGTCCTAGTTCGAACATAGGGACATATTGGGATTCCCATTAGATTGATTGAAATTAAATGTATTATTAGGAAGAGTCTTGGTTTTAGGCGCAAAAGGTAGTGTTGGAGGCCATGTTTTGGAATGTAAATCAAACACCGATAGTATGTGTTGCTTGTCCGCCACGCGCGCTGCATTAGCAACAACTACAACTCTGTCCACCCCGAGGAGGCTCGGCTGCGGCGGCCGCCTGTAGCTGGCGGGTTCTGGCCGGGCACGTCACACTGTACTGTAGCGTGCAGCGAAGTATTCCTCTATCCCGCAGGCGCGACAACACGACGCGGCTGGACACGTGGCGTGCACAGGACCGACCGCAAGGCACGGCGTCTTGTACAAATGTTACCATTACTAGCGTAGTTAATTATGTCTCCATGTCACTGAAACTTCATATGGAATTTATCCGAATTATTATTATATCTAAAGTTTACTTAGCTCGTTATTAGAACTTGTAAAATGCCAATAATAATTTTTCGATGTTAGTAGACACCTCTAGACCTCGAAACAGTTCCTGGTTTTTAATGACTTTGTTAACTTACGATCTAATTAGAATAACAAATATTTCTTTAAGTCCAAAAATTAAGCAGCTAAGCAGTTTCATTATCGATTATTTTTAATCTACGCTATCATTTACCGAGAAGCTTAGGTTTTATATTAATGATAAAACGTTTAAAGTACGAAACCATTACTATTCCTATCTCTAACCAGATTACATTTTTGATACCGCGCCATGCGACGCGCGGCCGACCACCGACTGCCGAGTATCGACATCGGCGTCTATCATTTCTCGTCACTAATAGCTCCGTACCGAACTATAGCGCAGATAAAATACCACCACTTAATTTAACGCCTATCTGGGTGCTAAAAATTCTGCTTCATTGGCCATATGCAAATGTAGACCGCGTCAAGGGGCGAATTATCATAAAATATTTGACCTCAGTCGCGTTAAGGCGACTGACAATATTAGGAATATGTCCGCATTAAAAATTGGTGGTTGAAGCTGAAATTGACGAATGACATCATTTTGAAACATCATTAAATGATACTGAAAAGACAAAACTCGTGGTAGTGAAACTTAATGAAGCAATTGAAAATGTTTGTCAGGGGTCGGCAAACCTGATTTTACTATTCTAAAAAGGCAGTGTTTAAACAATGAAGGTTCGTGTTGATGGGCGGCACCCGCTCTATGGTTACATTTAACTTAGTGTGCAAGTGTGCAGTGTGCAGTATGCAGTGTGCAGTGTGCAACTATAAGACAAATAATCTTGATTCAAATAGTCAAATCACATTAATTTGCTTGTTTTTATTTACAGAATCCGAAATGTAACAAATTGGTATTTTTTATACATTCTATTTTAAGACTAACGCACATTTAGGCTACTTGCACGAATTCCACAAATGTATATTGGCCCTTTTAACACAGCCGAATAAAAACGAATAAAATAAACATGAGTAAAAAAATAAAAATGAAAATTGTTTTCACTGCTATCGGTGTCATTCGTGTAATAAATTTAGCGCGCGACCAATCGGCTCCCGCTGAATGAATGATGTTACTGTTCACTGTTTATTCAATCAGTCGTTCATACACGATGACGATGCCGTAGGGATGTGCCGCAACTTCTAAGATCTATTCACACTCAATTTTGTCCACACCTTTTTTAATGCGCTCTTTCACACTTCCGTATTAATATTTTACTATTACTTATTTAAATACATACAGGCTGCATGATCAAAGTTCATGCGTACATAAATAAAAAAATGCTGTATACATTATTTCTAAAATAATAAAATTTTGCGTTGAAAAATATAGTCTAAATATTTGTACCACCAATTAGTGATGGCATTAAGCTTTCTTGAGCGAATATTTGTGGTAATATTCTGAAGAAACAGGCTAATTGTATGTGACAAAAAGTACAATATTTATTAATAGTCACAAACATATTACAAATCGTATTACCGCACTCATGACGTGTGAGGAGTAAGATGCAATTCTTGTGCGCAGCTATATTTGGCCATTTTTTAATAAAAGTTGATTCATTAGGCAGTAATATAGTCGGCAGGTCTTAACACAAGGAAGGAATTTATACGTAGAGCAGCGGGTCCCGAGCGGCGTTTGTACTGTGCACGCACCAACACAAGAGCGTCACAAACTGCTGAACGCTGATGCAGCACGTCATTTAAACATATCTTAGGTCAAGAGTGGGCGGATAAGGAAGCCGATAGTGGTCCCACAACAGCACCGCACTAAACGACAAGGACGGGCAGGGCACTACATTCCTCCTGCACTGCCATAGCATTTCTTGCGGTATACGGGAGTCCGGACGGCACTTGGGAGAAAAGCGGACAATATGCGGCTTTCTGTGGGTATTAGTAATTACAAGAGACTCTACAGCACGGTTTCGCATTAAGTATGTAAAACAATAGAAACACAATATTTTTATACATCATCGAGGAGCACATTGCTTCAGTCTATTGTTGAGCAGACGAGTCAGCCGTACCGGTGTTCAGGTGACGACCGCATCGGACGCGCCTGAGCTGCCGCGGGCCCGTTGCTCGTTGTCACCTCGTCCCCTAATCGACACGGCGGGCTCTGGCTGGACCTCATAGGAAGACGTTGATAATAATACTGAATAGGTGTTATTATTATTAGTACATTAATCGAGTTACTACCACGCCCACAATAGCGGTGTAGCTAATCGATACTATTGTAACATAACTTCAATTGTAAAACATTTTGGCGGCATAATTTTATGATTTAGCGCCAGTTCCAGCCCATTATCGTTAATTGCTCAAGTTTGGGCGAATGCCATAATTGCCATGTTCGGTAAGCGAATTGGTCACTACATTCCGGCATATGTCCAGTACTCACTGGGCACGGCCTGATACGGATCTGCGGATGAGCCAGCGGAGCCGACTATTAAGGTGACCCAGCCGAGGAGGTCACCCTTTTCTCGTCGGTGCTCTTCTACATTATTCGCCTCTCGTTTGCAACATGTTATTCGGATGTATATGGACATTCACCATTCGATGCTTCCGCTTTACATTTATATTTTTTTAAGCAGCACATTTCAACGTATATTCAAGAATAATCTTGAATATACGATGAAATGTACTGCTAATAAAGAAAACCAAACCTGATGGTATAAACCAAACTTGATCATATATGTGTATTTCGTGTGTGTGTGTGTGTGTGTGTGTGTGTGTGTGTGTGTGTGTGTGTGTGTGTGTGTGTGTGTGTGTGTGTGTTGTAGGTTTGCATCATCCACGGCTCCACGGAATCTACGCTCTTTGTAATATTTAGGCTTTGCAGAAGAAAATGAAGAATATCACGTAGTCATAGATATCAGGAAGAAATTCCTACGAGCGATCTACTTCAACGTCAATATGATACACGTGTTCCGAACCTGTGCAGCCGGTGCCAACTGGGAAGATGTAGGCGTGGGTGTACAGCCGCATACGAGCTTGTTCCATACTGCGCATGAGATATGGTCATAGAGAGAGCTAGAGAGTAAGTGAGTAGCGGGGGTGTGGGACTATAGGACCAAATTCGAAACGGAAAATAAAGATTATTGCTAACAAAAATCGATTCATTGAACCCATGATCGCACTCGGGAGTCGATCCTGCTGATGTGCGCACAAACAGGCGCATCGCTAGACCACGCGGCAGGCGACGGATGGCAGGCGACGAACGCTTAGTGCCAACTGCTACAGAGTAGCGTGATCTGTCAGTACAGGAACTAAATTAGTATTGTATCGACTACAGTGGAGAGATACAAAACAGATCTTAAGTCGCAAGTGAATAAATTTCACTCGATTTAATTGCCTTGTATTTAAAATTCGGACGTCGCGGCAACTGCCCGGCGAATGATGTTCTGTTTGGACTCCGGGGTATCGGCGCTGGCCTTCGTGAATTGTTTGTTCCATATATTTTTGGACGTGAACAATGCGCAGATGTACAAATCAAAAAGTTTTTGGATACTGGTGACACATATACATTTCACTTCATGTAGGAAAAAAAAAGGAAATAATAACTTCTCAAACACAGTAGCTATACTTGTTCTCTTACTTGCTATTTGTTAATCTTTGTACAAATACTTGTCACGGATAAACAGCCTTACGATAGATTCCTAGTCTTTATTTAACTAAATTAGTGAACCCATTTCTTGATTATTGCAAATGTCTTTGAGAAAAGTGAAAAAGAAACAAGAGGAGTTACAAACTTACAGTCAACGTGAAGACGGCCGATCTCCTGCTACTCGCATCCATCCCGGACCGGATATTGCACGGAGATCCCACCTGTTTTCCTAAATGCGGCCTCCACTCCAGAGCCTTAGTAGCCCATTTGCCATCTGATCTTCTCAGTGTGTGACCAAGACCACCCATTGCCACGTCAGCGAGCTAATTTGTCGCGCGATATCGGAAACTTTAGTTCTCTGCCTTGTGACTGCATTACTAATTAATAATGCTAATGTGATTATTGGATAAATATTTTTATAAGCCAGAAATTAGCAAATAGTCAACTCTTGTTGTGTCATTGAAGAAAAAAACACGTGTCAAATTAATTATACGCTTGCAGCACAACACAACAGAGGCACACAGAGGTACACATATTCATAATTAACGCCAGAATTTCACGTGTAATGAACAAGGGCATTGTTTACTGATCTCAATATCATAGAGGTATGGATAGCGGGTACTTATGAAAACATTTCAGAACTATACTGTAATGTGTGTACTGAACTACGTATTTATCGCGGGTGCGTCAAGCATTGAAATGTATTTTGAAAACCATGAATCTCAAAAACATTTTAACAATAGAGAGCGCACAATTGATATTAAAAATATGAGTGAACAAATTTAAAATCTATTTTCATGAATATTTAAATATTTTTAGTAGCATTGGGTCATTCAAATTTATTATATTAAGTTCATATCTTGGTCCCTGATGTTTGCTCGAATGAAGTCAACGGCGCGTCGGTCCACATTATCAGCTATCCACATATATATATAGATCAGTGGTATTGCTACATTTTTAATTTTCTACTGAAAATTCTCTCGTTTCTTTCACAGCGCCATATAAATGACAGTCGCCTGTTCTTTATCTGCGATTCAATTATTACAATTTTGAAATATTGGAAAATCTGCTAAATTATTGAACTTTCTTGCCATGAAAGGAGTAATTACAAGAAAAATATTTTTTTTTATAATGAAATTACGCCTTAATTAATTAATGCCTTCTAATTACACATTGACACTGCGTCGTGCGTACGAGGCGAGACGTGGCTGCGCCCACACACAGCTCCCTGTACTGCGGGCTCTGTGCAGTCGTCACACAGACGCCGCCGTAAACACACGCCCTATTAGATCGCAATCATTTGAAATATTAAAACAAACTACGCCTCTCGATTTCTCTCCTGATATAAATTCTATCAAAATAAAAAGTAGTTGTATGCTAGTCTTTATTATAATCGATATCTGTGTCAAATTTATAACAAACAGTAGAGAGACGAGTCCTAATCGGAGCAGCACATCGACGTCGTCGAAAGGGATGCACAGACACATTTAGAAAATGAATTTCCGATGGCGCGGATCAATCGTTCGGGAACACCAGTGTACCATTAACAACAGTTGTGCTCCTGGCCGAATTACACCAATGAATCGGCCCTTACTTACGGACACTAACAGGACGTTTGCGCAGATATTGTGCTAGCACACGTGCACTAACGGGACGTTTGCGCAGATATTGTGCTGGCACAAGTGCACTAACAGGACGTTTGCGCAGATATTGTGCTGGCACATGTGCACTAACAGGACGTTTGCGCAGATATTGTGCTGACACATGTGCACTAACAGGACGTTTGCGCAGATATTGTGCTGGCACATGTGCACTAACAGGGCGTTTACGCAGATATTGTGCTGGCACATGTGCACTAACAGGGTGTTTGCCCAGATATTGTGCTGGCACATGTGTACTAACAGGATGTTTGCGCAGATATTGTGCTGGCACATGTGTACTAACAGGACGTTTGCGCAGATATAGTGCTGGCACATGTGCACTAACAGCATGTTGGCGCAGATATAGTGCTGGCACATGTGCACTAACAGGATATTTGCGCCGATATTGTACATACTCATATACGCTAATCATGTTCGCTAACACACAACACATGTACCCTAAATCCACGCTCTAATATCTTGTATATAATAGTAATAATAGTAGAATTAGGCACCTGCGGGCGGCAGATAATTAATAACTTCAGGCAAAGAATATTAAAATTGAAATAAACAGTGAGTATTGAAGTGATAGTGAAGCCGTCGTGTGGCTTGCGACAGTCTGGTGGAAAGGGTGAACGAGAGGCGAACTAAGTGGATAAGCAGCGGAAGCAGTGACACTTTTAAACGTCTACGTATTTTATGTGAGCAGTGACACTTTTAGACGTCTACGTATTTTATGTGAATTAAAATAGTAAAAGTTGTAATCACAAGTTAATGTTGTATTTACATAATAAAGAGTGTAGTGTTTACGATAAAAATTATCAATTTAAATTTGAAAACTAACGTGTAACAGTGTAATAAACAATCAACTGTTGTACGCCTAGCAGCAGCACCCACAAAGTGTGTGCTAGTGCACGCGTACTAATAACATTGTTAACAAAGTCAACTGACGGAGTTAAATACAGACAAATATTACAGGAATTATTTCATAATCACCCCATTTTTTTTATTACCATACATTTTTTTTTTTTCAAATTATTAAACTGACTTTCTTGTTGAAAATACTCCAAAATGGCCAGTAAATGCAGTTTATGTGGCAAATTCGTATCTACTACTGAAGGTGCTAGATGTACCAGGTGCTCACTGGTTAAGCATAGATCGTGCGCGGTTGGGTTCGATCCGTGCAGGGCGTCTGGCTGGCGATGCCACATATGTATGGAGAAGGGACCAAAAAGGTCTCCGACCACCACCACCACCTCAACTGATGTGGCATCGTATGACGCATTCCAGGATGCCTTCGTAGGAGATGTTATAGGTACCAGTTTGGCAGAGGAAATCAGGCTTCTGCGCATCGAAATGGTGTCAAGATAGCCAGCCTTAACACCACCATCGCAGACATCACCAAGCGGGTCGACGCTATGGATGACGGTTCCACTACAGTCGAAGAATGTGTAAAACTGAATGGCTCATGGCCGAGGCGAGTCTCATGGAGACAATTTCACAGCTGAAGGTGGAGCTCAATGATTGCGAGCAAAATGATCTTCTCAATGACATTGAGATCGCGGGGCTGCCAGAGAAGTAGGGTGAGAGTACCGTACACCCGGCAGCGTTGGTCACCAAAAAGCTTGGTATTACTATCAATGACAATGACATCGTGTATGCAGAGCGCGAGGGTCAACGTCGTGCTACAGTTGATCGTGGGAACAGCAATGGCCGCGGCTAATTAGAGTGCGCCACGCGAGGAGATCCTTGCGCGTTGACATCCTGCATGCGGCACGAACGCGTCTAGGTGCCGACACGTCGGGGATAGTGGATGGGGACGCGCTTCTCCTGTACATGAATGGGCATCTAACGCGTTTTTTTTTTTTTGTTTTTTTTTTTACTGGGTGGCGGCGCTTGTCGAGCCTCAACATTTCAACTGACTACTAAGACTTTTGTGTCTTCAGGTTTAGGGAGACGATAGGGGGACAGACTCCCCTCTTTTCACGCAGATGGAAAGAGATATACCGGGCTGACTGTGGGCGTAGCCTGTATTAATGATTTTGGGACCGAAGAGGGGGAAGCAGTCCCCCTCCCCACACTACGGGACGGCGCGCGCACGTTGCCCTTTAAGTGGTGTCGTGGATAATGATAATTGAGCTCGTTTAATGTTTGGCTTATCTGAGGAGGCCGGTCTTCTCGCCGGGTGATGACTGTACAACACTCGTGGGGTGACTTTAATATAAACTTCTTGACTGTTCATCGTCACCACCACAGAATGCTGCAGGAGCTTCTTACTGTTCACAACCTGAAGCACTTCACCACGGAGCCTACCCATTTTACGAATGAAAGTGAAACTCTGATCGACCTACTTTGCTGTAATACAAACCTGGATCGAGTCTGGGTGGACTATATTTGTGATTTGAGTAATCATGCCTTCATATATTTTGACCTCGACGTACCTAAGGTTAAAATACCCTCTAAAAAAAATGTGTGTGCATACGCAAATAAAAAATATCGAGCAAAAAGTACTACAAGAGGCGCTCGACTAGATTTTTGCAAATAGTAGATGTTGACAAATTGGTCGAAGAATTTACGGATAGTGTAATATGGGTATTTAATCTACTCGCTCCTATTAAGAGGGTAAATATTAAACCTCACCAATATCCGTGGATTACGTATAACGTTAAACAAATGATGCAATCTCGAAACAAAGCTGGCAAAAGAGTTCGCCTTATTAAAACTGATTCATCGATTGCCTATTATAGGGTGTTAAAGCGTCAGGTCAATATATAACCCTCGCGTACTGCGGAAACATTTAAAGCGAAATATTAATTTTACAAAAACGCCAAATTACCAGTCATCTTCGTGATCCAGACAAAATTAAGAAACACTTTTTAGTCCTGCCAGGTAGTAGTTGCGTTTCATGAACCACTGTTAACTTTTACGAGTTCAATGAATTTTGCTCATCAAACTTCTCTCTTACATCTACAGACGAATTTCATGTATTGAGTATTATAAAACCACTTCATTCTAATGCCATGGGAGTAGAAGGTGCTTCCTTGGATATATACAATACTTGTGCTCCTCGACTATTCACGTGCATTTGATACCATTAACCGTACATTGCTGTTGTCTAAACTTAGGTATTATGGTTTTAGTCCTCATGCAATAGCGTAGTTTCGCAGCTATCTCAGTAAACGTGCACAGGTAGTTCAGGTAGGAGATGACGATGGTTCTGCAATGCTATCTGACGTCAGCCCCTCAAATAGGGTTATTCCTCAAGGGTCCATATTTGGTCCCTTGACTTTTGCACTGTACTGTGCTGATATCGTCAAACACGTTAAACTTATTTACAAATATCTTATTTACGCAGATGACATACAACTATATATTTCGTGTAATCCTGCTGGTATAGGCAGCACAATAATTACATTGAAAGAGGATCTCTCCCGTATTGCTATCCGGTCTGAGGCTGATACATTAATACTTAATCCAAACAAAACTAAACACATAATGATCGGCACACCAGAAATCAGATATACAGAATTTCGCAAAATTCTCCGAGCGTTAACGTTAAGCGTTAAAATACTTAACGCTTAACAAAATACTTTCTCAACAACGCCATGATTCTTTGTGTGGATCAGAGAAGGCAGCTTCATTTTGCCACCCTGCTCTTTGCCTTCATTAGATACCGGACACCACCATACCTATTCGACAAACTTCAGTGGGCCTGCGATAAGTAGCTTAATCGCGTTACGAGGGAGAGAGATCTGCGTACTTGTTCATTACCCTACTTCACAGAACTGTAGCATTTCGGGGTAGTTTTAGACATTCGCGACTAAGTGATCCAATAATTTATCACCGCCTCTACGATCGCTAAATACAATAAATAATTTTAAAAATAAAGATAAGACGTATTTGTTACATAACAACATATTAATAATAACTAACAACATATTTATGTATTTTATAAATTAATTCACGCCTTTGTCCTTATTTTAAGGACGATAATAACAATAGTGGCAGACTATTCCAGTACATTACCAGTGTCCTCGGATTTCTTATTATTCTTTCTGTATTTTTAATTACACTTAATCCTTGATGTAGTGTAGGTATGATAATGATGGCTATTTTTTATATTTATCACGTTGTATAAAAAAAAGAATATCATTATTATGAATGTACATATTATTTCATTATGTATTTTATATTATGCTTTACAATTCTAATGGGTTTTTTTATTTGTAATATTATTTTATTATTATATAGTGAGTACTCCTTATAGTCCCTGCCTTCCGTCTTACCTGCCGGATGTCGATGAAAATCGGTGTCGGTGAACCTTAGTTCTCCGTCGCATGCCGACTTTTATTATTATTTAATTTGTACGTTCTTTAGCATTATTCTTTTGTTGTTTGTACAGACAAACTGTATTGTAATGGTGTAGGGTTACTGAATAAAGATATTTCTATTATATTCTTTCGTATACCCTCGTTTATCCGCTTGCGCTACAGCGAAGTCAACGAAAGTTCAGCAGCGAAACTAACGGCGCGATGCTGATGATACCGCTCATGATTCACGCACAAACGGGCGAGATAACAGCGAAGTCTATTTTCAACAAAACTAAATCTGATCGCTCTATTCGCGGCGCAGCTATGTCTGAGAAAGAAACTGAAATGCGAACTGTGAGACCAATTTCCATTTTATAACGTCTGCATAAGTGTGGATCGTCAGCGGTCGCCGCGGCCTACTACTACTCCTGGTCATCTTCGCAGATGATCTGCAAGAGCTACGGGCACCGAGGTGAACCTCATAACCTGGATTGGATCGCGAGGGGACAACTTTCCCTACGGTAGCGGGGCTGCAAGCTGTAGACTTATGGGCTCAGGGGGGGCTTGTGTGATCC
>JAFELO010000988.1:157516-168664 GCA_017140195.1 Eumaeus atala
CTATGAGCCTGGTCTTTTTAACCACAAGTCTTTTGCGATTAACTTTTAAAGATATTTGACGAGCCTCGACAGGTGATTAAATTAGATACATTTCTTACGCTCATTGATGTTGAAGCACGTTAATGTCTAACAGAGAACCTCCGCAGAGCATGCCATGATAAGTGTGACAGGGACAGTCCCAGTACAGCTAGCGGAGTGTTGGCACTTCGAGGTACTGATATAGTGGAGATAGTACAAAAAGTATATCATTTGTTTAAATTACAGTTAAGTGTTTAAGTGAGAGTAACTCATAACAATGGAGCTCAAAGCAACAAGTTTTATATCAACCGAACACAAAGTGTTTCAAACAAGTTTCAAGTTATCGGAGAGTCTGGTGCGCTGACGAGCCACGACAGCTCGCTGTGCCTGCCGTCGTCGCAGAGTCCCGCGAGCTGCCGACCTGATGACGGAACTGAACACCTGCTACCGGAAGTGACGGCTAAGCACATGTTTACCTTAGGCGCTACGTTGTTCGCACACCATTGTACTCACCGATATGGGTCAACACTGTCCAAACGCCTATGAGCTATGGGCTGCAAACATTTCGTAACGAACACCCAAACTAACTGATAATCATTGGGTACTGCCACAATGAACGACTGCCTGTAGTATTACTGATTGGAAGACAGTTGGTGCAGAGTTCTCGCTTAAAGATAGACGAACATGTACAAAGAAATGAATACATTTTATGCATAATAAATTAAATTAAACGACTGTAAAATTGTTTCGCCGCGGACACGTAACGTGTTCGCCGGCTTACACTGACGCGGGACAACGCGAGTCCAGACTGGACGACCGCTCGAACACATCATTTAATGCACGTTTTTTATTTTGTCATTAACCTTCGAGGTGCTCCGGTTTCGAATCGGCAACGTTATTTTTGAAACACGGTACGCGCTAGCAAACGCGTTCGGGAATCATTAGTCCGTCGAGCGCCACACGCAGGTCCCGAACGAACACTGACCAAACTGAACACTGAACTAAGTTTTAAAAAATCGCGTTCTATTTGACAAGTTGTCTTTTGGCGCGAGTTTCCGCGGGCGCGAGCGGCGCGCCGAAGAGTTCGCGTCGACTGGTCCACTGCTCGACTGGGCGGCTTACTGAAAAAGCTCCTTACGTTAAATACATACTGAGCGAACGTGCAGTCTATTTATAAAACTAAGTTGGGCCACACCACACCAAGCCGTGCGACGTGCTGCGCCCACTTCTACATCATAATATTTGAAGTTATTGGACTCGTTGTTGAAATGTACTTTTCCCTTATAGAGATATTATCCTAGAGCTCGCAGTACCGGCGGTCTGCTGGCGGCGGGCTGCTAGCGGCGGGCTGCCAGCGGCTGGCTGCTCAATTAACTTTTTATAGGGATTGGCGCAGTCGGTGACATCATGTTTTACTGTGTAGCCGGCGGTCGCTGGTTCGAATCCCGCCCAGTTCATCTTTAAGTTTTTTTTTTCTAGATAGTGTTAAGGGCCCTATAGAAAAATACTTTGATCTAATAAATTTATAAAAGTGAAAATTTATTAAACATTACTCAGGTATGTAAGTAATTATAACAAAATAGTTTTTTAACCGATTAGAGGGCAAACGAGAAATCGAAGCCTTTTTACGACTATCGACGCCCATGAACACCCACATAATTACGATTCCGATGCGTTGCCCTACCCTATCGGTCCACTGCTGGACATATGCCTCTCTCAATGAACGCTAAGACGACCGATCTCCTGCTACTCACATCCAAGCCGTGCCATTTCGTGCCCATCGTGGCCTGCACGGAGGCATTGATTCGCCTCCGGTCAGCTGCATGCTCCGTTCATGCAGGCGCTGTGAGCTGTGGTGCGGGCCCGTCTGACCTGGTCAGACCAGCGGCTTGGTGTCTGCCCCAGTGATCTTTTTCCCTCTACGGTATCTAATAAAAGCAGCTTCTCTGCGTTGTCTGGTTGTGTGCTGGCAATGTACCCAACGTAGCTAAGGACTCGTTCGTAACATATCCTAGACAACCTGCTTCTGGTATTTACTGGGATGAGAATGGACCTGCTTGTGCTCTTTGTCGTCCACGGTATTTTACGCAGCATTCTTCTCTAACACCACATTTCAAAAGCCCATGTGTTTCTATATGTTATGGAATGGAAGTGCATCGTTTTAATTTGGGTAAAGATCATCGTTAAAATTTTCTCAAGTACGTCTTAACAATGACAATTATAAATTATATTTTAACTAATAAATTATTTTTTTCACTTATACTAATTTGTCTGTAAACTCTTACTACAATGTTTCGCAAGTCGCTCCCTGTCAGAGCTGCGGGCCCAGGTGAACATGCTGTTTGCTGCAGGTGATAGTTTATAACTGAGCCAGGCGTTGCCCCGTCATGTACCACCTGGTTCCGTGGGTGACCCAGCAGACACGCTGCGCCGCCGCCGCGCACGCTAGCGTGAGTGGATTCGAACGTCTCACGGAATTCTCTCTCACGATATTCGTATATATGTCGCAGTTGTATTGTATACCCGGTCTATTACATTGTGACTAGCTATGTTGAATAATGTAAAACTCTTCCTAACAGACTTTCTGTCAGCCGTATTCAATTCGGCTAGTCGATGATCCGCCTCAGTACAAAACGGCCCTGGTTTTCAAAATGGCTAGCCGTAATGTGGTTACAATAAAAATCGATCAAGTGTGACCGCGACCCGCACCCTGAAGGTACGCACAAACAGGAGGCTCGCAAAAACATACACGATTTGTCACAATCTTAGTGACAACTTAACACTAACCTAAGTTAGTGTGCTATTAGGACTATCTTTTATGATGAAATAAATTACAAAGTAAATGTTTGTTATGGTTTTTTCTGTGATATAGTTACAAATTACAAAGTAACGACTTCAATTAAAAATGTATTTATAGAAGAAGAAAGACTTTTTTTAGATTTTTTTGAGTGACGCTCAAGAAAATCTAAAACACCAAAATCGTTCCGTGTTTACTTTTGCAATACAGACCTGCACGTATGCCCAAATTATACGTTGAATAAAAAAATGAAATACAAAGAGGAACGACAGAAATTTGATTTAACAAAGAAATTGAAAAGTACGTCGTGGCTGAACAGAAATGACGCGTTTTGTTACTGAGACGCACTCTTTACTTGCTGCCAACGTCAGACTTCTGAATCCTCTCGCGCTCATTATAGTGGGGTATAATACCAAATGAATTGCGCATGTTCAATATTATAGAGGTTCGCTGGTTAGGGCTGTCCGTCAGCCGGACACTCTTTGCGCCTGTTAGCTATTTCAATCAAGTCTGGATGTTATACAAACCTCCGTTTCCGCCGCGATAACACTAACAGTGGTGAAATAAAATGTCTTTAATTATCTAAGATAACCTCAATTCAATCCGTTAATATTTTTTTGTAACGACTAACTACTGAAGAGTCTTTATCAATCATTCCGCATCCCATCCTGCATCGCTTGCTTAAAACGCAAGAAAGTGCAGAACCAGCGGCCGGCGCGTCGCGGCGCGCGCTCGGCACGTTGTGAATATGGCGGCGTATTATTTACTACGTTGGAAGCACTCCAGAACTAAAGAATACGTTCAACACTGTGAATACATCTGACAGCCGGCTTATTTATTATTTACAAAGTTAACAATCGTAAAAGAAATGTTAACATCTTAAGGATTAATCGGATCGATGCGAAATCGATTTTATACACTCGCATTTTACTATAATTTATTGTTGTTATGATAATTTTAAAGTTCTAAACTGCGCCATGATTTATTTCTATGGCATGGGTTAGTATCGGCGTTCCTCAAAATGTTATGACTTTTTATTCGATTCGTTAAATATTATTTATGATGTTATTCAACGATTATGATTCTGTCAAAGGCATTTAAATATATTTGAAATAATATTAAACGTACACTTTAATTTTTGTTACAAGATAGATTCTAAATGCAAACTCAATGAGTTCGATATATCTATATCGAAATTTTTACTAAATAATTTTAATGTAAAATTATGTCATTTATATTTTAGAAGTGTATTACAACTGCAGCTAATTCGACCGAGGAGGTACCTCTCGCTCACGCGTTATGTGTCTGGCTATGATGTCGCCTTTCGTGCGGCTTGTGATGATCAGGGTTCTAAGATTGGGTGCTTACTTGCCTGTAGCAGGGCAGCAGGCAATCGCAGGCGTTGTGTGCCTAGCGACGCACGTTGACACCCGCATACGTGCTTCTTCTGTTTGATTCTTTTAAGCAGCTAATATACAATAATATATTTAAGTACCTCGCATTTCATTTAACATATTTCGATACAGATGTGCATTAACAACTTGAAATTTCTTAATATAGTAATAAATCTGTGTGAATAGCGCAGAGGATCCGCCCATCCGCCCGTCGCCCGCCCTGGCGACCGTTATTCAAAATTCCACTCCCCACTTGAGGCCCAGCTCGAAATATTCCAAAATATTACTTCACTCTATTAAATGAAAGGAAATGAGAGTTTTGCCAACGTTTTTACTGCTCCTCCTTGCTTTAATTTTATTTAAAGGGCAATATTTAGGTTTTATGGGATCACCATCGCGCGTTTGGAATGTTTAGAATGGAACTTGTATCAAATCTAAATATTACATACTAAAATTTGTGATTTTCTACCCGGAGTGTGTCAAAGATAAGCTTTTTGTGGATAAATTGATAGACTTAACCGTATTAACTCAAAATATACGAAATGTACACTGTAGCTCTGATACCTTACTTATTCTTTTACACCGTATCAATACTTATACAGATATCTTGGTGCTAACGGAGGGGCTCCGCAATGCAATATCTATCCACAGCTGTCTGGTTATAGTTTTACAGCTACAAAACGAGACTATAATAAAAATGATGGCGTTATAGTATATTTTAAATCGACTGTACGAAGTCGATCAACATCTGAGATAAATCTTGTAAATGCTAATTGCGTATCAATTTATATAGCACATACTTGTACGTTTTTCTTGCTATGTACCGTCCCCCTAGTTGTTTTAATATTGAGCTCTTTCTACACACTCTTCAAAATGTATACGTTAATACATTTTTTACCTTTGAAGATCGCGCCAACATTATATATATAAATATCAACATATCTGATAATAACAGAAATAGTAGGAGAGCTGCCGAACAACCTACCTACAAGAGGTGAAAATTGTTTGGACCATATTAGGATAAAGAGCAATGCTAACACAGCAGTCTTATCATCAGAACTCACAGATCATAATCCCGTTGTACTTTATAAACAACAAAAATCAAATAGTGTCAAGTCTCACTTGGTAGAATAAAAGTATTACTGTGCTCATGTTCGGTTCAGAGAATGTATGGCCCCCATCGATAATCAATATTTATACGAATGCAAGTATAAAAGGAATGGGAGCAGTACTTTAAGAAACCGATGAAAACGGAGATAGTAAGCCAGTTGCTTCTTTTTCAATATGATTCATTGATTCTAAGAAAAAAAAGAAACCTAGAATGTTTAGCAATAAAGAAGCTATAAAATATTGGCAGCACTAGCTCACAGGTAAAGAGTTCACGGTGTAAACCTAAGAATACCCCCACCCTCAATCCAAACCCAGGGTGACGTAAAGTTGTCAAAGGGCAATCGCCTTTTAGGATCTAGGGGGCTTCAGCGAGCTGATTGTATGTAGTGATGGCGGTAGAACTGGTAAAAATACGAGGGCACGTTCTGGGGTTATGTGCAGTCTCAAGACAAGGTGAAGACATCATAAATCTGTGATCGGGTCACATATTCTATTTCAGGGAAGGCAGCACTGCACCACAAGGCGCTGTGGGATTCCACGTAGGCAACATCGTTGAGGTCTCTAGTGTGTCGGGTGGGGTGGCGTAGCTCACACTTAAACCAACCTCGGCACATTCAGAAGACGACGTGGAGACAACTTATGAGGATATCTCAAAAGCCTTACATAACAACTATAAGGTCCTCTTTAATGTTGTTATGGGGGACTCTAATGCCCAAGTGGTAGCATGGAAAGTTAATTGGAATGATTTTCAATATTTTTTTTCTCATATTTAAACAAATAATTTATTATTTTCAGTCAAATGCCACGGAAGAAATCTAACCTCAACAACGCGAGCAGCAAAGGATCACGACGCAAACGTGTTGAAAGAGCTCAGCAAGTACCAGAACAAATCGAAACAAGAAATGCAGCTCAAAGAATCAGGACAGCAGGAGGTCATGCATAAGAATCTCAAGAACAGTGTAACGAACGTCTTCAAGAGAATATCATAAGAACAAGAGCAGCAGGAGAACGAGACATAGCCACGGTAGGAGCACAGGAACAATAATTTCAATTTACACATGTAAGTAATATTATAATATATCAATGAGAAAATGGCACAAAGCTCCCCACACTTTTTCAATTATTGTACAAAAAAAGTTATATTATTTTTATTTAACCTCTATGTGCTATGATAACATGTTTTTCAGTTCCTCTTTCTAACATTTAAACGATTAAATTATTATTTTCAGTCAAATGCCACAGAAAAAATATAACCTCAACAACGCGATCAGCAAAGGGTCACGACGCAAACGTGTTGAAAGAGCTCAGCAATTACCAGAACAAATCGAAACAAGAAATGCAGCTCAAAGAATCAGGACTGCAGAAAGTCGTGCACAAGAATCTCAAGAACAGCGTGACGAACGTCTGCAACAAAATATTACGAGAACAAGAGCGGCACGAGAACGAAACATAGCTACAGTACGAGTACTAGATCGATAAAGGCAACGGATCAGCCGCTCATTAACACGTTAACATCATTCGTTCGGCTTGCCTTTGAATATGCACCCGATATTAACTACTCAGCGCATTCAAAAATTCCTATCGGTGGAATGAATAAAGTATGTCAATATTGTCGGGCTTTGAAATTTCGGAATGAAGCAGCCGGCATGTGCTGCGCATCAGGAAAAGTTGTGCTGTCACCTCTACCCGCTCCGCCGAAGCCTTTATTATCCCTTCTTACTGGCCATTCAGATGATTCCAAATTATTTTTGCGTAAGATACGCAAATTTAATTCTTGCTTCCCAATCACGTCATTTGGGGCTACTGAAATTTGCGATCGTGCATCCGATGAACGTAATTTTGAAACTACATTCAAAATTCAAGGTCAGGTGTACCATAAAATCGGGTCACTGATACCAATGCCTGATAACAATCCGAAATTTCTTCAAATTTATTTTATGAGCGATTGTGAAGAGCGCGTGACGACTCGGTGCCTGTATAATATTATTGAACAAGCAGAGGAAAGAGCGATTGTGATATTATTGGAAATTTTTTAGAAGATCACAATCAACTAATTCAGTAAAAAATGGGAGCCACGAAAACAAGGAAAACCACATCCTCCCATTACAGGCATATTCAAAGCTAAGACATTGGGGAGACTTTACACGGTACATCCAAAGCAACGTGAGTGCTTCTAATTACGTTTGTTACTGGTGAATGTTCCCGGACCAACGTCTTTTGAATTTTTACGAACAGTTACTGGTCGAGTATTCAATACATACCAGGATGCATGTCGTGAACTGCAATTGCTAGAAGACGATAACCATTGGGACCTAACGATTGCTGATGCTGCGTTGACATCGACACCGAATAATATTCGTCAGTTGTTTGCAATTATTTTGACGACATGTTATCCCTCGCAAGCACAAACTTTGTAGGAAAAATATAAAATTGTATGACAGAAGACATCTTGCACCGAATTAGACAAACAAATCAATGCCCAAACATAGATTATACACCAGGGACGTACAATGAAGCATTGGTCTTGATCGAGGATTTATGTGTTCTTATTTCAAATTTACCACTTAATCATTATGGTACGCCATCACCTAATCGTCTAGCCACCGACTTAGTCAATACCGATTTACAACGAGAAAATCAGTATGACCATGGAAGTTTAGCAACAACTATCACGAACAGTGAACCATTACTGAGAGCAGAACAAAAAATTATTTATGATCGGATTATGCTGGCTGTTGCTGCTGAACAAGGCGGTTTTTTTTTCTTGGATGCACCCGGTGGAACTGGTAAGACATTTTTAATATCGTTGATTCTTGCCAAAATACGGTCGCAACAAAAAATCGCATTAGCAGTAGTATCGTCAGGCATTGCGGCTACTTTACTGGATGGTGGGCGAACAGCACATGCAACATTCAAGCTGCCGTTGGACTTTCATAATAAACCAGATGCAATGTGTAACATCAAAAAGAATAGTGGAATAGCTGCAGTGTTACAGAAGAGTTCTATAATAATTTGGGATGAGTGCACAATGGCACACAAATATTCACTTGAAGCATTAAACAGAACTATGCAAGATTTAAACAGTAATAGTAAACTTTTCGGTGGTGCTATCTTACTTTTGTCTGGTGACTTCCGGCTGACCTTACCGGTTATAGCTCGCTCTACTTTCGCGGATGAGATTAATGCATGTTTGAAACAATCATTCTTATGGCGAAGTGTTGAAACACTTCGATTGACCATAAGTATGCGTGTACAATTGCAAAATGATCCATCAGCACAAATATTTTCCGAATAACTACTAGATATTGGGAACGGTAAAATAGAATGCAATCAAATACGCAATGCATTAAACTACCAGACAATTTTTGCACTGTTGTTCAGGATAGAAATGAATTGATTCAGAGTATTTTCCCGGATATACAGAATAATTATTTGAATCATGAATGGCTTAGTCAACGGGCGATTTTGGCAGCTAAAAACGTTGTTGTTGACGAAATTAACTTCCAGATATAAAAGTTGTTACCAGGCGATATGACGTCTTTTAAATCAATCGATACTGTTGTTGATGAAAATGAAAGTGTAAAGTTTCCGATTGAATTTTTAAATTCATTAGATATCCCTGGAATGCCACCACATAATCTTCGATTAAAGATTGGTTCTCCTATTATTCTCCTCCGTAATTTGAATCCACCTCAATTATGTAACGGTACGCGTTTGGTTATCAAAAAGATCACCGGAAACATTCTTGAAGCAACCATTTTGGCTGGGAAGTTTAAAGGAAAAGTGGTCCTGCTGCTACGTATTCCGGTGATACCATCAGATTCTATCATATCCTTCAAAGGGCTACAGTTTCCAATTCGTTTAGCTTTCGCCATGTCTATAAATAAATCTCAAGGTCAAACAATGTCCATTTGTGGTTTAGATTTGGAAAATCCATGTTTTTCTCATGGGCAACTATATGTTGCGTGTTCACCTGTTGGGAAACCATCGAATCTATTTGTGTTGGCTAAAGACAGGTTAACCAAAAACAGTGTGCACCGATTGGTGTTAAATTAAATTGAAATTTAAAGTATTTATCATTAAAAAAAATAGATGTTAATGTTTAAAAGCTTAAGACTGTCTGCCTTGCCTACCTCATTCATGAGTTTAAGCGTCACATGTTATTTACTGTATTATACTGTAATATACTTATATTTGTTATAAAATTAAATGGAAATAATAAATCTGATAAATTTTTATTTTGTACCTATTGATTTCTGCTTAATATCAAGTGTGAATTTTGAATTAATTAATTCACATTTGAATTAATTGTGTTCAACGTACTTCCCCTTCAAATCTCAATCCAGTGAATTTGTATACCAACATCAACTTTTCGTCTTTGTTCGTAAATAATATCATTGTACTAAAGGGTTATAGTAGTAGAAAGTCAAATAAGGAGATCACCATATTTTTTTACAATACCATCTGTGTGAAAAAGCATAGTGGACTCCGTGACTGATGTTCTCTTATTGTTCCTCTTAGATAGTTTACTATAATGTAATATAACAAAAACTTTAGCCACAGCAACGCGTGGCCGGGTCGGCTGGTAATACATAAATTACAAGAACATTAATAACAGTAACAACAAAAAATTATACACAACCATTTGTTAATTAATTAATTAATTGCATATGGAGTACTCCGTGCACGTCGCACACCGTGTATGTCGCACTCCGTGTATGTCGCACTCTGTGTATGTCGCACTCCGTGTACGTCGTACTCCGTGTACGTCTTACTCCGTGTACGTCGTACTCCGTGTATATCGCACTCCGTGTATGTCGCACTCCGTGTACGTCGTACTCCGTGTACGTCGTACTCCGTGTACGTCGTACTCCGTGTATATCGTTTTCCGTGTATGTCACACTCCGTGTATGTCACACTCCGTGTACGTCGTACTCCGTGTATATCGTGCTCTGTGTATGTCGTACTCCGTATATGTCGTGCTCTATGTACGTCGTATTCTGTGTACGTCGTACTCTATGTACGTCGTACGCTGTGTATGTCGTACCTACTCCCGTCATCTGTGATATTGTGTGACGTCACTCTGATAATATCACAGTATGATGTATGTATGTTTGTGTGTATTAATTGTGTGACCCATTTGGCAGGCTCGTTAAACGTGTGTGCAGCGTGCAAGCAACTGTCGCGGTTTTAACGAGAGCCGTGAAATGTTAAAACACTTTTCGCTTGAAGAGATGTAGTGCGACACGACTTGAAATAACTTTGTTGTTTAAAGCTGTAGTATATGGGACACTGGTGTGCTGCCCCCGGCCTAAAGGTAGGCATGCACGGCGGCATATCGCGATATCCCGAGCGGGCTCTCGGGTGTGACAAAATTGTGTGTTGTGTTTTTATATTGTATATACATTTCAGAGCAGTTCGGCGCCCGCATATGATGACGCCGAGAACACTCGTGTGCTGCGAGCAGCTCGGCGCTTGTGACGATGCTGATTCTGACTCGCTCCTCAGGAATTCGCCACACACCGGCGCCCTTGTCACCATGTGTGCTGCACAAAATAGAACGTGACGACTGCGCGACACATTAACATACATACTCCCAGGGCTACCAGCGCTACGTGCGCATATAGATCCTGCACACCACAGGGGCTTTGGAGGGCCTTATTGGATCACCCCAGGACCGGTGGCAGAAACCAAAAAAAGGGTCTGCTTCATCATCATTAGCCAGCCCTCTCGGCCCAGGCCGGCGTTCGCGACACGCGCACACACACACCCACACATACACACACACACACACAAACACACACACACCCACACATACACACACACACA
>JAFELO010000988.1:168721-182075 GCA_017140195.1 Eumaeus atala
CACACACACCCACGCATACACACACACCCATACATACACACACGCACATACACACACACACACACACACACACATACACACACACACCCACACATACACATACACGCACACACACACTATCAAATCAACTTTGAAAAGACCTTCTTCCTCTCAGAAGGGTCGACTTGGAGGTCAGTGACGCGCGTCGGCCCTGCGGCGGCGCACGTGAGTTAGCGCTACACGGAACATTAGAGGAAAAAGTATCGGCCACCGAGCTGTTTAGTAACCGCTTCGAAGCCGGTCAAGTTCTGTCCCGTACCAGCGAAGGTAAGTTCGTAGCAATCCAGAAAACCTGCGGGCGTCCGCGTAAGCTCTCTACTTGTAGGTATAATATAATAATTTGAATATTATTTAGTCTGGCCATAATCTAAGGACAACGGGAAGCTTATCATATCTTCTACTCGTCTTGGCAGACGCACAGCCAGATGGACGGCCGGGTGATCTTATGAGGGTTCCATTTTATTTTGATCTCACGGCCCGATCCGAGGTCAGCGAAGCCTGTCTTAATCTAATGGCTCTAGCGTTTAAAGGCTTAAAGCGTGGAACCCTGATATCCTTTCACGTCCTCGACATACGTAACAAGCATACAGACAGACATACACACATCACAGGCATACGCACAGACATACACACATAATAAGCATACACACAGACATACACACATAATAAGCATACAGACGGACATACACACATAACAAGCATACAGACAGACATACACACATAACAAACATACAGACAGACATACACACATAACAAGCATACAGACAGACATACATACATAACAAGCATACACACAGACATGTAGCTCTCCGGGGAGGAGGCGACCGGTAGATAGTCGCGCTGCTCTAGAATAGACGGCAGCGCGCACTTGGTAGGCGCGAGGGCGCGCGAACACAAGCGCGGCGTCACCGGAGCGGGCTGTGAGCTCCTTGTTGTTATTCACGACTAAACATTTTAATAGATCCTCATGACATCCGTCCTGCTAGATGAAGTTTGTTTGTGCGACAGGACATACTGCAGGGCAGGCGTGTGCGCGCAGACACAAGTGCACTCTATATGCCCCCATTATTCTATTCCGAAAGAACGGCAGTCCGTCAGGACCGGTGAACGATCAGGTATACAATACTCTGAGTCCCGGAGATTGGACACCGCAGACGTCTCCAGGTTTAGAACTGTTATTACTAATTGAGACATCCCACTGGGATCTCCAACTGATGTTTGTTTTCATTGTTTATAATTCAACGTTTCGTGTCTCAACTACCCGACTGCACCAGCAGGCAGGTACTTAATGTTTGTCGAGCATATCTATACTAATAATGTAATATATACTCATGATATAAAGCTGAACAATTCGTTGCTTTGAACGCGCTAATCTCAGGAACGACTGGCCCGAAATAAAAAAATATCATTGTATTGAATAGTCCATTTGTCGAGGAAGGCTTCAGCTTATTATCATGGCGCTACATCAAATAGGACCGGAGTTACGCGGGTGAAACCGCGGGGTGGTGCTAGTGTGGGTTATGACATAAGAAATGTATTGTAACAATTATTATTAATTCTGTTGTAGATCATCGTGGTTGACGGACAGACCGTGAGAAGGTTTCTGCTATTATTAATTATCCCACCCCAAATAACGTGAAAACTTTAAAACGATTCACAGGAACAGCTTCATGGTACAGATGCTTTGTAAAAAATTTTAGAACCTTTGAATAAACTCACTTCCACTCGTAAGAGTGCACCACCTCTTAAATGGACAGCGGAAGCAGATAAGCCTTTTAGAGAGCTTAAAGAGTGCTTAGTTTCAGACCCTGTGCTTAAATGTCCCGATTATAATGAGCCATTTAGTAGTCACTTGTTGTTTTTCAAAATTTTTGAATGAGACAATTGGTTTAACTCCTTCATTTTTGGTATATGGTAGAGAATTGGTTTCTTGCGGTACACACTATCTTGATTCAGAAAATATATAATATTGTAAATATGAATATGTGTCTTTTGCATTTAATACCAGATGATTAGATTTGACTTAATGTTCTCTGTGTTGAAGAAATGTCGCTCTTTTTTCTCTTGTTGTCGGCGTGGCTTGGACGACGGATTCGTTTAACGCTGACACTGTCTGTCTTCAGCGAACCATACTTAAATAGTTTTATCTTTTCCGCAGTGAACTAAACGTAAAATAATTAAATAAAAATTATATTTCATAAAAAGGAACTCTACTCTTTTTTATTTCTCTTTTTTGCTAAACACTATATTCTTCAAACATTGAATATAAGGAATGAAGGACATTCGGCACAATCCGTGAAAATTTGTGGTTATGGAACAATAATTATATATAAAGGACCATCCAAGTTGCAGCCGGGAGTCAGATAAAACTTTACACTCCCACTATTACTAACAAATATCGAAAACTGTATTAATTCCATTGTTGTTCTTGTACTATTTTAAGTCTGTCCTGGATTGTGAATGTGGAAAGAGCAATTGAATGAATGTAACTAAATACTTACAGTCTCTTTAACCCCATTGGTAATTCCCTTTATTTTAATTAAAATGGTAACAATATGAATGAATGTATTTCTATAATGGTTCTCTTGATGACGCTACATGTTAATACATTGGGTATGTATCATGTTTTCGGGAGTTTCTAAAGTTTAATGATAGGCTCTATACTGAAGCTGACGTCCGTATAGACCGTCACGACACAAACAAGTCTACGCACAACACAAGCAGCGACTGCCAACTGCTGCCTACGACTGAACTGCTCAGGCGACCTAAACTAACGTACGTACAGGATTTATTGCAGCAGGTGCAGCTGATCCGCACGGCCAGGTGAGACCCCGGCGCGAAGTGACCGCTGTGCTGAGGGCCTGAGCGGCGTCGATGCGGCCTGCTCCAGCTCACATCTGAGCAATTCACTCGTCATATGAAAATTTTATCGTTTCTGGCACAGTCCAGTGAGTCGCGCCCATCCACGAGCTGTACAGCGTTGTACACCTGTCCGGACACGCGTAGTCTGTGTTGTGACGACAGCCGAGGCTGCTGATGGCCGTTGGACACACAATATCCAGTATATCATACAGTACCAGCTCCTTGGCCTGGAATGGTCTAGGCGAGAGGTCTCAGGGGTCGCTGGAGAGGAGGAACACGAGTGCCGGAGCTGCTACCACGAGCCAATACTGATACAAAATTATTTACTCGAGGTTTGTACACGAATACGTACGTATGATTTAGAAAATGGGGGAAATCGATTCATGGGACCTCACAATACAGGTGAAACATCGATTTTCGAAAATCAGACTGTATGCAATAACTTCACTTTCATTAATTTTATTTTTGTGAGTAGCTAAATACAGACCTGTGGTTTGAAGTCGGTCATCGTTCCCAGACACGATGTACAGGAGATGGATGGCACACGCCATACGCGTACGTAGTGCTATAGTTAATGCAGTGATATGTGACACCTTAAAAAGTATTCGTTACTCGGGGTTCAGCCCCTCTGCATAAATTATATCTGCGGGTCACGCAAAATCAGGTCGATTAATACATGAGAGATCTAGAGGTTAAATTTAGAATTCCTCCGGAACGGCCGGATACATTTTCTTTTAAAATTATATAATTCTTAATTTGAAATATATTTCTTGCCGAAAAATACCAATACATACAGCGAACGACCCAAAACCGTCCATATAAAGGATTAGCAACTGTCAAATTATATACTTAAAAAAAGCAACGTAAACACGCGCAAGAGTTTACGTCGTGTTTTTTAAAAGTTTAGCTTCTTTACATCCTTTAAATATAATCTGCATTATAAAAACGACTAAAGTCAAACACGTTTGGTTGACAGTGGAATATAAAGTCGCATATCTTGCATTTTTGTAGATTAATAGTTGCTGATAAGACTGTTTCAAGAGATACGCCATCGCCAATCGCGTCCATCCGTGTTTATGGAGGCCATGCCGCGTTACACCGTAGCGCTAGGGCTCACTGTGTACTGAGCAGACGCGCCGCCGCCGCCGCATACGAGAGCCGGAGGAGCCGGTGCCGGGTGAGGGCTGGTGGACACGGCTCCGTTGCTCCTGCTATAGTGAGACGGCTTGAACAATTTTAATGTGGCTTACATTATAATGCGCGTGATTTTTCGTGAATGACTCTATTATAGCTAACTAGCAAGCTATTGTAATCAGTGAAGCACATTTCTTCCCAAACAATTTCCACAATTTTTGTATCTAAAAAGCCGGGGAGTATCTCCTAACACCTGAGAACTGTCGACACGCTGACCTCCGCGTAGACACGCACTACGCCGTAGCACCCGCTACAGACCGCGCATATTCCGTCTTGTATTCTCTTATTTTTAGTTTTTCACGCGATGCTGGCGTGAAGTCTTGGCTATCGTATCGCTTGTTAAGTTGTGTCAGTACTGGTGGTCCTCAAAGCTTCTGAATAATCTTGTGCAGGAGCACAACGGGGGATTAACATTCTACTTTATTAAGGAGTCAACATTAACTTGTTTATAGTATAAGGGGCAGCGCTTGGAGTCGCTACCCATGAGATAGACGTGATATGCATAGGCAATGCGGATGCGTGAATAAATATTTAATTATTTACTAATTATGAATTATATTTGACGACCCACCCGCCATGTTTGCTTCGCAGGTTATTCTCCAGACAGGGCTGGGCGTAAGCCGGAGGTACATTTTATAATTCTTTTTTTCCCTTCGTTTCATTATATCCTCTTCACCTCCGCTGGTCTACCGCACACTAAACCGCACGAAACTCGATAGCATATCTTTCACTTTGCAGTAGTACTACGTGAGCGCCAGGCGCGTGCCGGTGGCAGTGCCTCTCGCACTGGCCACAACACCTCGGCTACTCGTATTGCCCTTCTTCTGTATGTTTAATGCGTTCTCAAAAAGGGAATAATGTAGGTGCATAACGCTAAGAAATAACAAATATCGCTAACCACTAGTCACTATTCTGTAGCCACTATTCACTAACCACTAGTCGCTAGCCACTAGTCACTATTCACTAGTCACTAGCCACTAACCACTAGCCACTAGCCACTAGCCACTGGCCACTAGCCACTAGCCACTAGTTACTGGCCTATAGTCACTAGCCGCTAGTCAATAGTCACTAGCCACAAGCCACTAGTTACTACTCAATAGTCACTAGTCACTAGTGACATTTAAATAACACAAATAATATTTAAAGACATTTGTCCAAAGAGCACAACCTCAGCCGCAAGAATTCCTACCGCAAACTCCGACACGACACACGTGTACACCGCACGCACCACGTGTGCACCGCACGCACCACGTGCACATCGCACGCACCACGTGCGCGCCGCACGCACCACGTCCCAGCAGCCGCGGCTGCACGAGCCGCCGGGCGCTGCGAACTGCCGGCTTCTTCGCCAGCTTGTGTCTCCTTCGGTTGGTGAAGGAGGGCCATCTATCGTACACGTGCCGATGATAATGGCCGCCTGTAGTCACAGACAGGCGCCCGCTCCTTATCTCGTGGGAGTTATCTGTCGGTTTCTTTTTTTTTACAGTGCAGTCGTCGTGGTAACGGCGGAACCCTGGCAGATATTACGGTTACGAGTATCAAGCTCATATATCAAGAGAGCCGTTACTTTGTCAGTTTATTTTGATTGTAGAGGTCATTTAGTGACCTTTTCAATCAAAGCCCATAACAAAATGGCAGCCACGTGTGCATGGCGATCAAGTAACGGCGTTCTATTAGCACGCCATGGTATATCCATGAGAGGGACCGTGCAGATGCGGATTATAACGACATAGATATAAGGTGCATATCACTTCGAGCGGCGGCTGAAGGGTTTAGTGATATCGTAAAATAAAGCAATCAAATATATTGAACATAAATCATAATGATATTCGCATTAGTAGCGGGCTATTTCAGTCTAACGAGTCCGCTCTCCGCTCTCCGCTCTCCGCTCTCCGCTCTCCGCTCTCCGGGTCATGTGTAGCAGCACGCGACTTGTGCGCGGACAGATCGTGTTCGACGTCAGGCGTGCTTATATCTAAGTCAACGTTCGTTTCATTTGCGTTGTGTTTATTTATATAATTAATGAAAAACCTACAGCTGTAACGATAACAAAGTCATTAATAATAATTATTAAGCCAATCGAAGGTTCTTACAAAACCGAATTAAAATACAAGTAGAAATGAGCAACAGTTACTTGGCGGTTACAGCCTTTAAGTACAGCGTAAGTATGATCTACTCGTATAAAAATAACACTGAAGATCAATGAAATGTGTCAACCTCAAATTTTTGGATAGATCATTAAATTTATTACAAGTTTACCGAGTTTGGGACATAAAGAAGGGCGTTGAATCTACGACACTGAGGTCTACGTACGTAGCGTACGTCTATATATAGACCGGTGCAACCAATTTGTCCTGAGACTATTTCCGACAGATACGTGAGATCTGCAATTTCACGACGATTTTCCAAAGGTAACAAATGGTGTTTCTTACAGATGTTTTGATAAAGTGTAGAATTGTATCAAGTTATAGGTTGGATGGGTTAAGGCCCAAGCTATTCGCTTCACAGTAGCGTAGTAGTTGGCCGCGTCTGAGAGCTTACATATTCTAGTGAAAATCTTCATATC
The DNA here is from genome assembly GCA_017140195.1 of Eumaeus atala. Taxonomy (NCBI): domain Eukaryota; kingdom Metazoa; phylum Arthropoda; class Insecta; order Lepidoptera; family Lycaenidae; genus Eumaeus; species Eumaeus atala. The sequence continues at coordinate 175,383 of JAFELO010000988.1, forward strand.
GTCTGCAAAACATAAAACACACGTGAAGGTAAGGCAACTATCAATATCGCAGACAAGTATGACAAATAATAAAGGTCCTAATAGAGATCCTTGAGGGACGCCACTAGGTACTTTTACCCAGCTGGCTATACAATTGCTGACCACTACAGCCTGAGAGCTATTGTCAATATGTACAAGGCGGACACCATCCCCACCGTCGCCTGTCCCAACACTCATTAGCTTCACGAACACAACTCAGTGATCCCCTCCGTCAGTACATTTAGTATCGTCTGTATAAATAACATCAACTTGACGATCATTATTCGTAGCGTCACTTATAAAATCATTAAGTAAAATCAAAATAGAAGTGGTAGGTCTCTAGCTTTATGGAAACCGTGTTGTGTGGGGCTGAGTGAGTTCGAAGTAGCAGTCCCACCATGTTTCAAGCCTTGTCGTGGTGGTGGGGCTTAATAGCCTGGGGTGAACCCAGACGAAGCCATTTGAACCGAGAGGGATCTTTGCACCCCTCTGATAAGAAGAGGGGGCTTAAAGATCAGGAGGAGGAATCGCCCTCGGTACCCCTCTTATAAGAAGAGGGAACCTAAGAAACATGGCCTCTTAATTTAGGACTGGTCCGCAAGTTTGCGGTAGTTCAGTGGGCTATTGAGCGTACTACGTTGGGTGTATCTTTGTCCTATAAAATTCGCATCGAAGTTACTTATGACTTACAGAGTGCTACAGTTTCCGATATCTCGCGGAGCGTAAGCTCACTAAAGTGGCTATGGGCTGGTCACACACTGTATTAGGAAAACGATGTGTCGGTCGACCGTTCACCAGGTGGAAAGACGACCTCTGTGCAGTAGCTGGTGCTAGATGGATGCGAGTAGCAAGGGATCGGTCGTCTTGGCGTTCATCGAGAGAGGCCTACGTCCAGCAGTGGGCCGGTAGGGGCTGATAATGATGATGATGATGAAGTATAATGCTATGCTAAATCTGCCCAGATTTCAAAAACAAGCGGGCGTGTATACAACACGAAAATAGTGTTGATTGTCAATGTTGAAGTTCACATTATCTCATGGCGTTTGTAAGGTGATAAAATTGACTGCTGCACGTGAGCTTATGCAGTACACTCACATCGAAAAGACAAAGGAGCAAGCGATTCGAAACCTTCGTGTAAAAAAATATAATAATGTTTATAATGAGATGAATAAAGAACCAAAATTTTATATTGTAATTCATAATAAAATTGCAGCTCTGCATGTGCATGCACAAACAACCATAACCAAAAGGGACAGAGACAGTGCATGTAGGGACTACCGGCGCCCAAAGTAGTACACATATTTTTATGTAGATATGCTGCCCTCCTGCCCTCTTCCTCGTCCAATGAGCCATACGCAAACCATACGAAAGACTATATATATAGCTGTAGTTTGCGGCGGCCTCACGAGAGCGAGAGATACCTCCGACGTGCCCGAGTCAGCTGCAGTACTGCAGACGCTCCTCTTACTTGTAGCTCTGCCTAGAGCCGCACCAGCCTCCGCAGCACGCCAGGTGTGTGCTCACTGCGCCCGGTACAGATAGATTAAAACATACAGGTGATGTTTTAAGAGCAACAAGCTCTACCCTGAGGTAGCATATTCCGGGAGATGTCTAACCACTACATAAGTACCATTTACTTGTAAGCCTTTTTATTACTTACCTTTCGTACCTCTACGACCTATAACATACCTCTCGTCTCTGTAGACACGCACAACCTACCTGCAGATCCTGGTAACGATGAACCACTTACCTTTCATTTCTGTACAATGTAGTTGAACCTATTGCTAGTCTTTGTTTTCTTTAAACTACAACAGCCAAAGAAAAGACAGAAGAGATACAACCGTATGTCGTGTGTGAGGATTCACCACGCACCGCGCGCTCGACCTAGTGACTACGACTCCTAGAGTGTTATTGGGTGTTTGTAGCCAACTGACGGCTGCGTTCGCCCCGTTCGCCCCGTTTGCCCCGTTCGCCCCGTTTGCCCCGTTAGCCCCGCGGTTAGCCAAGCGGCCGCCTGTGTTCTACGGCTCCCTCAGTAGCCGCGGTGATGATAGTTACCGTTGTGATCATCTCAATAATTTAGAGTCACTATTTCTTGCTATATAATGTGATACGTATGAGGTAATAACACATATATAATGTGATACGTATGAGGTAATAACACATATATAATGTGATACGTATGAGGTAATAACACATATGTAATGTGATACGTATGAGGTAATAACACATATATAATCACACCCATTGTTATATCAACATTAGCACAGTTACGCAGATGCGTTGCCCTTCTTCACCTTTTGCCTCCTCAAAGGCCACCGACTCCTCACAAACCGCACGAAACGTAACAAGTAAGCCATCACCTTAAGGCAGCTGTTACCTAGAGGTTGCGAGAGGGCGGCTGCAGCACAGCAGAGGTTCGCCTCTCAGTCTACGTGTACCAGTGGCTTGACGCAATGTCTACGTGTACCAGTGGCATCTACGTTCTCTGTAACAAGTTTGTTTCAGCGCCGCAATTCAATTCGTCGTCGGCAGTGCCACTGCTGCAGTACGGCCGCGCCCGTAGCTATCGCATCCCGTGTGGCAGGCGACAACTCGATGAGATGAAGGAGAGCAGCTGTTCCGCATAACCTGCGGCCGTGCGGTTGTTTATGGCCGTCTGTAGTGTATATGAGGCTACTGTTAGCCCCGCATGCTATAAGACGTCCCACTGCCCTAACACTAACCTGCAGAAAGAGCATGAAGGCGACCCACTGGTAGTACTTGCCGTAGCGCCGGGGGGCGGAGCCCGAGCCACGCACGCCGGGGTAGGCGCCGGCCTCCCCCGCCACGGTGAAGGTGGAGTGGATCCAGCAGTACGTGTTGAGCACGTCCTCCGGGATGTCCCTGGGGAGCGCGGTGACGTGAGGTACTGTGTGTGTGTGTGTGTGTGTGCGGTGCTCATTACTGGAGCCGTTACTGCATTACTGTGTTTGTTAATGGAAATAAAAACTCAATCAGCGCCCGCGGAGGCCTGCGGGGAGGACGAGGCGAGGACTGGCTACACGCTGTATACGTGTTACACATTGTTACCGAATAGGACCGGTACTCCCAATTCTTTTATTAACTTCAGATGATAATTATAAGATTTTTGAAGATAATTCAAAAGTGTTTAACACCCAGTATATAGACCAGAAAATAACGCATTGAGGCTTCTGCTGTCGCATTTGGTGCGGTCGGTGGGACACGGATGATCCAAGGGGGATGGGAAATTGGATAAAGGGACGTTGGAATATCCTTTGTTGCTGCCAGTGTCTGAGGGCGCGAGCTTCACTATCATCACATTTTATCAGCCCACTGCTGGTCTGACTCTTTCAATGAACGCTTGGATGGCTGATGTCCTACGAGACATAATGATACAGAAATAAAGAAGTTCAAAAACATTTGGCTTCTGAACTTTTAATTAAGGTATCCTAAGATTAAGTTAATTAAATCAAGAAGTTCGATGTTTTTATTCATAATACTTCTAAGCCTGTGACTAAATGTAAGCCACCATTAGGCAAGGGTTTTGCATAACTTTGTGTAATGTCAAGCGCCATCTGTGGCTATGCCGCCGAACTAGCGGACATGCGAGTTGACAAGGTACCTCGTGTGTATGCAGTCTATAGGGTTGCCCACTAGATGGCGCGTGGTGAGCGCAGCGCTGGCAGCCAGCAGCGCGGCCGTGGTCGCGCCGCAGTGCAGTCGGAACGCCAGAGAGTCGATCTTAGGGTTTATTCCTTGCTGCGAACAAAAGTAGACTTCAATAGGATGTAGTACCGTGGAGCATTGCAAACCAAATAGGCCATAGCGACCGGGGAGGTACCTCTTGTACCATTAGCTCACGAGATAACGCCGTGTAGCTTCTGAGTTTCCTCGTATGTCTTTACTATGTCTTTGTACTTGTTGTCTAGTCACTTATTCAGCTGTAGATCATCATACCGGGCTCGAAACCCAGGCCAGAGCAAAAAGTGCCATTGGAAAATATTTGAAATTGTAATAACAGTCCTGAAAGTGCAGGTTGACAGAGGCCCAGTCCGTCCTAGGGACTTGTGCTGCCTCCTCGAGCCGACCTCGACAGCGCGCTGCTCCCTCCGGGCGGACTGCGGGGTAGGAGACACTCGTCGCACACACGTGTGACTGCACGTAGGTGCTGCGCTCCCAGTAGCTACAGCCGGGGGCAGCGGGGACGCAGCTATCGCTAGGAATTCTCATTTGTGTGAATTTTGTTGTTTGTACTGGGATATGCCTATGCCTATGTAGGTAGGTTGTACAAGCCGACACCTATGTGTTGGCTTGAACAACCTACCTACAACAACAATATATTTTGAATATTAACATATAAATAAAACAATAAAGTATTGCATGCAGCAAGTGTGTATGCGTGTATGCGTGTGTGCGTGTGTGTTGATGAATGTGAAGTATTTGTGATGAATAAAATGTATGGAAGCAAAGCTCCATTCATAACATTTTTATGTTTGTTTTTGAAATTAAGCTCCAAATAAAATCCTTTCATAGCTTCGTGTAATGCAAAAGTTTTTTATTTATATAACACTAGCGATCCGCCACGGCTTCGCCCGTCTATAACAGGGATTGTTGCCTCAACAAATATTCACTAAAACCTCCTCGGGGATCGTTTTATTTATGGGTAAGGAAAGCAATTGAAAAATCGATCACATACATACAGAAGTCTTTTGGGGATTTCATAATATGTATAGTCCATACCGCGATTTCACCCGCGCAAATTTCGACAATTTCATACGTATTTTCAATCCCTACTTCACCTGAAATGTTCCAAAATCCTTTCTAAGTGAATAATAGTCATAAAAACTGCTTTTGGGCACTCCTGAGCTGCTACACGTGCAGCTCGGCGCCAAGCTGTCGCAGCGAATCGCGCCAGCTGCTTCACCAGACCAGCGGCTGTTATTGCAGTTGTAACTGTTTATTTACCGGAATAGTATGTAGCCTATATTTTGACTTCAACTGAATTACTAATCTCTGCCAAATTTGATTAAAATCTCAATGCGGACAGATATCATGATACGAGATATTTTTATATTTATATAATAAATAAACCGTTATAAATAAATAAATATTAAGTTAAAACACCATGACGAACACTGAGCGTTGCGTTACTTGCTCGATAGGCACCACCACGGTTCGAGGCTTGTCGTGGCGGTGGGGCTCCGTATCTGGGGTTAACGCAATCACCTTTGGCAAAGCTAATTGAAGCGAGGGGATTGCTATGTGTACCCCTCTTATAGGGGATGGCATAACTTTGGCACTGTGCCAAAGTTGGTGGGGTTGTCCTGTGGTGCCGGGCAGCCTTTCTTTGGAGGATGCGTCGGTCCCTTAGGCGACTGGCTAGCTGTCGGTGTGCCCTTATGATTTGTCGTTCCGGGGCACCTCAGCAAAAACGGCACGGATGGCACTCGCGGTGGTTTTTGTGGGTATTCGGCACTATAATGTGCTGCAAGCCCCACATGGCATTGGCAATCCCCATCTCTCTTCAGAAGTATTCGCATGCTACAGGGCATAACGCCGAGACGCGTGCACACATCACTATATTCATCTAGGCTACAAGTGGCGTGGGGGGCCGCGCGCCATTGTCTACTAGGCGCACAGGACACATTTACATAGCTATAAGTTACGATGCTGCCGCGTGTTCCAGGCTCACATAAACGCAGAGGCACTCACCCCGCCGGAGAGCAGCGCGTATAGGCTGGTGAGGATCTCCATGGGCCTACGAGACTGCGCGAGGCGCTCGCGCCGCCGCCACGCGCCCGCGCTGCCCGTCCCGCGGCCCCCGCCCGCGACCGCGCGCCCGCGACGTCCCCACGACACTCCTGACTCCCTGCTGGCAAACATTACAATTAGGTACATTTCTCAACTTGCTCCGGTCTCATTGGCCATCTAACTGAGTGTGGCATTTCCTTTAAGACCATATTACCTATATGGAAGGTTAAGAGGAAGGCGATACAACTATATGGACCAGCTGACGGAGTTAGGCACAATCATGTGTAGCCTGGTTGCGTTTCGTCTGGTTTGATACCTAGAGTTCCCATTTCGATTGACTTTTATGATATATTAAATTAATCAAGCGGAACTATTTCTACAAATTCAGTATTTGTAAAGTTAGGGATACTGGACAGTCGCGAGGTTTAACAGATTAGATGTGATATACCTCTGGGTGATGAAAAGATTAGAAGTGATATACCTCTGGGTGATGAAAAGATTAGATGTGATATACCTCTGGGTGATGAAAAGATTAGAAGTGATATACCTCTGGGTGATGAAAAGATTAGAAGTGATATACCTCTGGGTGATGAAAAGATTAGATGTGATATACCTCTGGGTGATGAAAAGGAGTGACAGGATATTCGGAGCGCTGTGCTATATTGGGGGATGTTATATTATCAAAATATTAGTAAGGAAAATGTAATATATATTGTCCTTACCGTCGAATATAATATATATTGTCCTTACTGTCGAATATAATATATATTGTCCTTACTGTCGAATATAATATATATTGTCCTTACTGTCGAATATACTTGTCGCTAATGCCAACTTGGAATGAGGATTTGAATTAATCTATGAATTGTTCGATTGATAGGCGAACCTGATAGATGTCAATGTGTCAAATTATATTTTTTC
>JAFELO010000988.1:182131-202226 GCA_017140195.1 Eumaeus atala
TTATTTTCTATTTAAAAGTTGTTTCTTATTATTTTCTAAGATACATCTTAAGACAATAAACTTATTATTTTACAGAAACTCAAATATTGTGTTTAACTCCATAAATCCTTATATATTTATAAATTAAAAATATATATATAGAAATGTTTCCTTTTTTTTGGCACTTGGTACCTTATTAAAAACACCTCACATAAAGAAAGCAACGACGTGGTCGCGGTACCAGCTAGTATGCGCTGACAACACTGAACAGGGCGAGCAGTGTATGTGTGTGTGTACTGCGCCCGCCGCAGACTGCATTACTTTAAAATGAATGTCTTACAACCGATGGAACACTTGTAAATCCAAATTGAACGGTATTTGAGCACAGCAATATTTGGTGTAATTTAGAAACGCGAAGCACGCCATCTAGATACAGAAGTTGCGAAACATGACAAACGAGGCGCGCAGCTCTTCGCATGTGAAACGAAACGTTGGCCGCGCGCCAGTTCCTCGGTAATCCGTAGTCGGCACATCCACAAATTAAACGACGATAAAATCTTCGCATTCAACATTTTTGAAAGTTACGTGACGCACGCACGGGGCGAGGGCGCGTGGTGCGGGGCGCGGGGCCCGGTCCGCGGGGACTATGAAGTCCTATTCCTAGTCCGACCTCCTTGTACTGGCACCTGCCAGTCTCTAATGTCCGTGCTCCCGCTAGAGTATAATTAATATCCTGTGATATTTTCCTTATACGGCCGCTAATACAATATTTATGTCAAGGTATTATGAGTATGTATACAAGGGAGCGAACGAGCAGTCGGGGACTTTTGATGACTGTCGACGATAGGGGCATGGACATGCACGTAGTCGGAGGAGAGCAGGAAAGGAGTGTTCATGTTGGTGGGTTCAGTGACCCACCATAAACTCTTTAAGTCGCAATTAAATAGCGGCGGTACAATAGCGTGAGCTTGAGGCATGTTCCCGGCTGCGCGCGCCCTGCCCCGCTGTCCCGCCAGCGCCCGCATGGTTTTCCGTTCTACCTCTTACAGATTGCTCTTTTTTTAGAATAGCAATAGGAGGCTTTTTACGACTACCGACGCCCATGAACATCTACATAATAACTATGCCAATGCGTTGCCCTCGTACTGCCTCCCAGGGTCCACCGGTTACTCAGAAACCGCACGAAACGCGACACTGATGATTGCACAGGAGGATGTAGTGTCATGACTATGCATGGCACCACCTGTTCTCCTACTTTTGTACTGTAGCTACAGCACAGGGATACGTTTGACTTCCGCGAGACGCACCCTGCACCATCCGCCTGCCCAGCGCATAATGATGCTTTCAATTTGAAAATAAATCTATAAAAACTCACTTTCAAAACAAACCTGTAAAAACTGCCACTCAGAAAACAATGAAAGCGAATTGTTGCCATTATGACGAGTAAAACTAGCACACATCTCAATATGTGCCGGTTGACGGATATCTGGATGTATTTTTCCCCCCGAACAACTTGAGCCTAGCTAATTCAATCTTTTTTATACTGTAGCGCGGGGCAGCCTTTCTATGGAGCAGGCATTGGTCCCTTAGGGGGCTGACTAGTCGTCGAGGTGCCCTGATGATTTGTTGTTCCGGGGCACCTCACCAAGGGCGGCACTGATGGCACTCGTGGTGGTTTTTGGGGGTATTCGGCACTACAATGAGCTGCGTGTCCCACACACCACTGGACCAAGCTAGGGCCGGTGGCTGTGTGGGGGCAGCCTAAGAATACCCTCACCCTCAATCCAAGCCCAGGATGACGTAAGAGTCATCAAAGGGCACTAGTATTTTAACAACAAAATGGGCTTCAGCGAGCTGTTTCTTCGGCGTCTGTCTGTTTCATTTTTAAAATTCGTTACACATTTATGTCTTGTCAATCCGATGCGAGCGGATATTTCAATCATTCATTATTAAATTATTTCGGTGTTCTAGAATTCATTGTGAATCATTTGTTCTTTGTTTTCTAAATAGTATTTCATTAGCTATGAAGTACTCGCGTACACAACTACCATCGCTACGGATACACGCACCGACAATTACATTTGATTTGTGTGCTCAACGACACAACTATTTGTATTGTAAACTTACAATTACATCTGATAAAATAGTTCTAGTTGTGCAAATGTCGTAGTCTTTTTGTACAAATCGTCGTATAATATTACGGCTAACCATTTTCAAACACAGGGCCGTTTCGTTTTGTGGCTGGCTAACGATTTGCCGAATTGTCATTGCGAGGCGTTCTTTAATATGGCGGCTGACGTTTAGCCTCAATAAATCTCTTGATTTTAGGCAGTGATAGTAATCGATAAAAAAAAATAACCTACCTACAAGACTAGCTACGCTCCCGCCTAAAACTTCGAGCTTATCTGGGCATAGTTTTTATGTCTCTGTATTCTACTATCGACGACATTGTTGTTGTCATGTCAAACAACGCCGCGAGTGAAGAGTTAGGAACTAAAACACCTTGAAAAGGCGGATAATGATGGACTTTATTTCAATAAAACTAGTTTTATTGAATATCGAGTAACGTCCAACTCTTTCTGGCGCAATTTCACTCAGCCGTATTCAATGTGGCTAATCGTTTGCCCGCCACAAAATAAAATGGCCGTTTTTGAAAATGGCTAGCCGTAATAAAACAAAGGGATTTAGACAATCCGACTACGACATAAACACAAATTGCATTTATGATATCAACGACGCTATATTTTACCTGCTTCATCTGCGACTGCCAAATGCTAATGACATCATATTATTATATTCATTAAAACATAACTATAATGATAACATATCATTATTATATCGTTGCCAGTTGACTGACGCAGTTAATGCAGCTAGTTATTAAGCAAAGAAATGGCCAAACCTCTCCTGTACAAGTAGCTGATATCTGATGTTATGCCTAACGACTGCGGTGGTTTCGTAACATTAATAATATTTTTGTATGCAACGTATGAAGGGGCGAGGGACGGGGGCGGGTCCCGCGGGACGAAGGTCCCGGCCGTATATCACCGTTAGTCCCGCTGATGTTAATACGTGAAAGCTGCCCCGTGCTGGCACATGTATTATTTGACAGGGGACATTATCGCATACACAATTGTATAGTTGGCGTCCCCGTTCATGAGCCGATTAATCCGCGCTGCAGACAGCTCAGTGAAGTTGCACACAAATGTAGCAGAGTCGTTGCCGCACATAACAGGAAATTATTGTCTATCAGGTCCCCAAGTCATTTTCTCTGGCAGTGCGAAAGGGCGGCATCGGACTGCGCTGGAGGAAATTTCACCGCAAGCGCACGGCGGTGGACTTGGACCACTGAGACGGACGGAGATCGACGAATTTCGTGTGTAAATGTTTTTGTGTGCGTTACTTTTGACCCAACTCTCTGCAGACAATTTCGTGTGTAAATGTTTTTGTGTGCGTTACTTTTGACCCAACTCTCTGCAGACAATTTCGTGTGTAAATGTTTTTGTGTGCGTTACTTTTGACCCAACTCTCTGCAGACAATTTGTCTTTTATTTTTGGCGTTGGATTTCGAGATCATCTGGTCGACCTCTATTAATGAGTATGTATGGTTGCTGCATGTTTGCCCCCAGATGCTTTTTATATCAATGTAAAGCAGCCGACGCACACCACGCGTTGTGCACGTACAATTCAAGGGTACGGCCGCAGACGCCCGCGCGCCGCCTGCGAGCCAATCCGGAGCTATTTGGATCAAGTCTTATACCATTCGGTGTAAAAAACAGTTACACAGTTATCCGCTACTTAGAGTCCGAAATAACTCTTACTGTTTAAATAACCAAGCAGCATAAATAACGCCAATGTTGGGGTTCCGCGGCGGAGGATTATATTTATGTATTGATACCTTGGAATAATCTTAGAGGCTGTGCCGTCTACACCTCTGCAGTACAGCAGAGCCGGACCTGGTGGTACCTCTCACTTTAACAAGGAGCGGTTCTTAAGTTTCCGGTGACTTACTGAGGGGTTGGGGAGAGGAAAGAAAGAAGCGTCTGCCTAAAGTTTGGTTTTCAGAAGCTTTATGGTTGTCGGTTGATACAAAAAGCCTTCTATTGTTACCTCCTCTATGCAATACTAAATTTGGTATAATATGTTCTATCGATCATCGAGCATTTATCATTAGAGATTACGGCATCGAGCCCAATACGGCTACAATGCAGCAAGGCACCTGTTACTGTTGTTTTAGACGTTCCCGGCGACGGACGATCGAACAACCTGTACCTTACCACTGCGAGCACGCGACAGCACAAGGTTACTCTACCGAGCGGCGATCACAAAACGCTGTACAAACAGTTGGATGAACAGCGACTGCGCCCAGGACGTACAGACACACACCGCAACACAGAGCATATGTAAGCGCCTCATAGCTAACTGCGGCCGACTCAAATCTTTCCCATTAAATAGGGCTTTGCCCTGGCCATTAATTTCTTTAACTGCCCGCCTTACGATGGCTAATCTGAACGATAAATAAACTTTTCACAAACGCGCGCCCCCTGTATAATATTTGTTTTTGTTGCAGATGAGATACTAAACGAGCCCTGATCACATAATGGTAAGTCTCCACCGAGGATCACACCGTACCCCCTGAACTCCGTGTCGTGCTGGGGCACGTACAAACATTATACCTAAACAAAGTACACAATAGTTCACTAAAAACAAAAGTCATCCCTCTCTCATTGAACTATCTTTCGTACTGATATATCGCCTGTTTTGATTCTCCTGCAATGGATGCAAACAGAATCCCAATTTTCCCTACAGAGCTCTAAAATATGGGATCATAAATATGTATGTACTTTAGGGGGACACCGCGCGGTGCGTACCGCTACTCCCGCTTATTGGATTTGGGTGAACAACAGTCGTGGATCTCGCATCATCGTCACGCGTGACTAGCAATGTTCGATACAAATGCACTAGTCATAAATTTCTACTTCAGCTGGCTGCTGGCTGCTGGCTACCCACGTGGCTGCCTCTAGTTTTTTTCTACTTGATGGTATGTATAAAGTTCAATTGGTAAGTCATAAAAAATGTTGTGGTATAAGCAGATTTTAGTATATTATTATAAATCATAACTACTAAGATTAAATTATTACAGAGATTAAATTAACGGAATAAAAAAATATTATAAGTAACAAAGTAATTTTGAGTTTGTATTGCGCAGAGCTAGGAATGCCTAAGTATCGAGAACAGCCAGCCAGCCAGATTCTGGTAGAATGTAAAGTGCAGAGCTGAAGAGGCTTAATTAAGTATTGAGAACAGCCGGCCAGCCAGATCCGGGTAGAATATAAAGTATAGAACTAGGGATGCTTAAGTATTGAGAACAGCCGGCCAGTCAGATTCTGGTAGAATATAAAATGCAAAGCTAGGGATGCCTAAGTATCGAGAACAGCCGGCCAGCCAGATTCTGGTAGGATGTAAAGTGCAGAGCTGAAGAGGCTTAAGTATTGAGAACAGCCGGCCAGCCAGATCCGGGTAGAATATAAAGTACAGAACTAGGGATGCTTAAGTATTGAAAACAGCCGGCCAGTCAGATTCTGGTAGAATATAAAATGCAAAGCTAGGGATGCCTAAGTATCGAGAACAGCCAGCCAGCCAGATTCTGGTAGAATATAAAGTGCAGGGCTAAGGGGGCTTAAGTATTGAGAACAGCCGGCCAGCCAGATCCGGGTAGAATATAAAGTGCAGAGCTTAGGATGTTTAAGTATTGAGAACAGCCGACCAGCCAGATTCTGGTAGAATATAAAATGCAAAGCTAGGGATGCCTAAGTATCGAGAACAGCCGGCTAGCCAGATTCTGGTAGAATATAAAGTGCAGGGCTAAGGGGGCTTAAGTATTAAGAACAGCCGGCCAGCCAGATCCGGGTAGAGTATAAAGTGCAGAGCTTAGGATGTTTAAGTATTGAGAACAGCCAGCCAGTCAGATTTTGGTCGAATTTAAAGTGGAGAGATAAGGATGCCTAAGTACTGGCAACAGCCGGTCAGCCTGATTCAGATAGAATCTAAAGTGGAGAGCAAGGGATGCTTAAGTACTGGCAACAGCCGGTCGTCTGGATTCAGATAGAATTTAAAGTGAAGAGCTAGGGATGCTTAAGTACTGGCAACAGCCGGTCAGCCAGATTCAGATAGAATTTAAAGTGGAGAGCTAAGGGTGCTTAAGTACTGGCAACAGCCGGCCAACCAGATTCAGGTAAAATATAAATCACAGAGCTAAGGATGCTTCAGAACAGTCGGAGTTAATAGTACGTGGAATGCGCGTCGCAGCCGCTAGTGGAGAACTCAGTTATACACAATTAGCATTAGTGTAGAGTAATATATACGTGAGAGTATCATGCAGCTTTAGTGAATAAACTAACATTTGTATTTACCTCTGCCCTGGGAATATGATCTTTTAACTAGGACAAAACCAACATCCTTTGCCCTACTAACTGGTATCAACTCAATCATACGGCTACTGCGTATGACAAAGTCCGCAAACTATCGTTTTTTGCAAAATCTACTGACAATTTTCATGCTGCACTAAAAGGTAGAAGAAGGTTTTGGTGTATTTGTGAAAGCAGTCCTTAATGTGCTTGGGTGCGGCGGAGCGAAGTCAGTGTATAGTTGTCTATTGCAATAGTCAAAGACATCTGAAGTGCCATAGAACATTCTGTGATAGGTTTAGTGTGATGTATGGAAGTTACTTCCACTCACATAACAGAGTTATGCATTAACCGTGCAGCTGTAAGTGGACGTCGGTAGGCGCCCTCTGGATGCGATCGCTCCTTCGCCCCTTGAGTTATAAACGAAAATGTGAGGTTCGACTGTATGGTGAGGCGGGCTACCTCGGAGGCCAGGCGGCTGGCGCAGTACCACTCCGGCGTCCTGGACAGTGCTCGCAGAACCGAAATGGTCCGCTAACTATTCTTATTCTTCACGTTTCGTAATAGGAAAATATGATTAGGAAATGTATGGAAAATGCAAGACCTAAATATCACCATTCGCAGGCGTATCAACTTAACGCTCGTTATAAAGTATCGTTTTGTTTGTAGTATCCTATTTCATGCCCAGCAGCTTCCCCGTGTTCTAAAGAGTTAAGAGAAAGGTATTGTTATAAACTAAAATTATAGTTTTAGTAAATACAACGCTTTAAACAAAATATTTAATTTTGTGATCAAAATCTGAGGTATTGGTATTGTGAAATTTATGACCGCTAGATGGCGTGGATTATAAAGTATCTTTGAAATGAATATGGAACCCAAATATTGTAATGCCGGTTCGGGCTTCACGAAATGATTTGGAACGCACGTGTTTTAAATGTACATAAAAAAAGTAAGGAATCAAGGCATAAGCTACAAAGATTTGTGTTTTGTTGTGTAGTGGACCAACGAGCAGTCGGAGCACCTGGAGGCAGTGTATATTTATTCACAGACGCCTGGCTACACTCAGAGGGCTCCAGCACAGGAAGCACTGCATCTTGAGCTAACAACTGTCGGAGCGCATATGCTGCGTGCTCGCATCGCGCCTGCCATATTTGGCTGCAATGTGGTAACTCTTACAAAATGTACCTGTTAGTTGGTATGATTGTGCAAAGCGTAAATTAAAGTAGTTAATCGACAAATGAAAGCGAGTCATAGCATATGGCGTCATCATGCGTGTGTAATCACCTGCGACAATTGATTCTATGGGAGCGGACACTCGCGTCGGGTCTTCCCCCAGAAGTCTTGCCCATTAGGCAGGCGTGCCGCGACTGACAGCTTACCGGCTACCTACTCGCGTCGGGGGCGGCGCCATCTGGCGACCACCTACGACAACTGAAACATCCATTCGTCAGTCAATCAATTCTCACTTAATTAGTTTGTAGAACACCTAAATAGTTTGTAAGAAACCTAAATCGTTTGTAGGAAACTTAATAGTTTGTAGGACACTTAAATATCTTGTGGACTACTTTAAAAGTTTGTTGGGCACTTAAATAGTTTGTAGACACTTAAATAGTTTTTGGAGTATTTTGAAACTTCCTTGACACTTAAATAGCTTCCTTGACACTTAAATAGTTTGCTGGGCACTTAAATAGTTGAGGTCGGTGACCTCATCGCAGACCTTGTAACCCGACAGGCCTCGGGCCCGGACGGTCTAACGACTAAGGTGCTAAAGATCCTACGGCCCGCTCTTATGAACCTCCTCTAGTATGGATCTGCAACTCCCTACCGGTAGATTGCGCATTCCTAGACTCATGGATAGTAGCCACTGTGACCGGTATCCACAAATCGGTTATGCCCCGCACCGAACCCACAAGCCACCGCCCCATAAGCCTCACAAGTTCATTAGGCAAGATCTATGAGAGAATTCTACTCGCGCGCATAAAGGTTGTCGTAAGGAAAAATATCCTTTTATGGATAAGCAGTTCGCTTTTCGCGAAAAACACGGCTGCCCACTACAGACACATCGCCCCGCGGAGTTGTACATAACGGTATAAGCTGTGAACGACGTATCCCGACGTGCGCCGTCTCTTCCGACGTAGCAAAAGCATTTGACAGAATATGGCAAGAATGCATAATCTGTAAAATCTTCCGTCTATGTCTGCCGCACAGAATAGTTCCAACCATCGAGGCCTATCTAACCAACAGACAGTTCCAATACAGGGTAGAGGGTACGCTGTCCACCTGCCGCCCCCTCCGAACGCGAGTCCCTCAGGGATCCGTCCTGTCACCAACACAAATCCCTATAGAACCTCTACACGAGCGACGTGCCACGTCATCCCGGAGTAGAGCTGGCGATGTTCGCAGACGACACAGCTTTGTATAGTCGAGACCGGACAGTCCCTCTCACAACAAAATATCTTAAAGAGACGGTCACCTCTCCTGTGAGTGGAACAAAAAGAGTCTATATGTATCATTTAGAGGTATACACCCAGATATGACCATGCTTTCATCTTCAAACCGCACATGGAGCGCGTTAGATAGAAAGTACTATTCGTCATGCACAAGCTTTTCCCGCTATCGATGCAAAGGGATAAAATGTCGCTCAGTAATAAGCTAACATTATACAGAGCATGCGTTAGACCCACCATCTCATATTGCAGCGTAGTATTCGCTCACGCTTCCCCCTCCAGAGTAGCCATATTGCAGCGCATGCAAAATAAAATTTTGCGAATTGCCATAGGCAATCATACATCCGCACATTAGTTCCACACAGAAATTTTGAGCTCCCCACTGTCGCGGGGCATTTTTTCTTATTAATCAATTTTCATGAAAAACATACGATATGTTTTTATTTCAGCAAACCAAAACCCACAGAGGTATGTGTGGAATGCTCAGCTAGTTATACAACTATAATAAGAACTAGCCATTCATTAGTAAACGATAAGTTTCTTATCGTTTATTAATGTATGGCTTTTCGTATTAACTTATCGTTTACAGTTTATCTAAAATTTGTTTAATATTGAGTAATATTAAACATCTGTGAGACTTTTTACAAAACGTGGATCTAATTTATTAAATAAGCGAGGGATGATACAAGTATATGAAATAGTTTTTTCATCACACGCGTTAGTGGCTCTAGGCGACTGTAATTTTTTCATCACACGCGTTAGTGGCTCTAGGCGACTGTAATTTTTTCGTCACACGCGTTAGTGGCTCTAGGCGACTGTAATTTTTTCATCACACGCGTTAGTGGCTCTAGGTGACTGTAACTTTTTCGTCACACGCGTTAGTGGCTCCAGGTGACTGTAATTTTTTCATCACACGCGTTAGTGGCTCTAGGTGACTGTAATTTTTTCATCACACGCGTTAGTGGCTCTACGTAACTGTAATTTTTTCATCACACGCGTTAGTGGCTCTAGGTGACTGCAATTTTTTTTTGCTAATTACTCGACGTGTTTGAATACTGTGTGATATATCTATCGGACTGGTTTTGTTAAAGGATTGTTCTTCTAGTAGGCTGTACATAACTTAACAATGTATTGGCATTGGCAGTACATTACAATGTAAAAATAAAACTGTGTCATTCATACACTTATCTCTAATATTAGACGAGACAATTTCCTGTCGTATTCTAATTTGCAGTTTATACATACAACCCATATGACTTTTACATCACATAATAGAAGTCTGACCTTGAAAGGTATTTTGTGTTTAATTATATAAAGATTGTCTAAAATTGCCTTAAGTTTCTCGCGTACACGTGTAATTTGTGGTAACCAGTTTAATTTGCTATCAACTGTTAGACTTAAATAAGTATGTTTGTAGACAATTTCAATTATACAATTGCAGCTAGCAATATTATGAGTAAGCTTGAAGACAAAAGTCTAAACCAGTGCTTCCTCCCCGTGATGACCTGCGGGGCCGAAACATGGCCAAGTGTTGGACGACCGTTCACCTGGTGGGAAGACGATCCTCGTGCAGTAGCCGGTCCGGGATGGATGTGTAGGAGGAGATCGGGTCGTCTTAGCTTTGATTGAAAGAGGCTTATATCCAGCAGTGAACCGATAAGGGCTGTAATTTTATGTCAACGTCTGTTAAGTAATGTTCAGACCATTTTAATAAGGGTCCGCGTACATCAATGATTTTTAGTTATCGTGAGATAGTTGAAAGCAACAAATGCCCGCGAAGTCACTAAAATGAGCTAAGACAAATTTTCTAGAGTTGAAGCATCGGTGTATGAAATCTGTAAATTCAGATAAGAAAGTTGTTATACTTTTACGGGGTTATAATCTATTTTTTTGTTAAAACCGATGAATTGCCTCACTAAAACACGTCTCTGTTATTAATAGTTGATGGACGGGTGACAGGACGATAATTGGATACGTCGTCATGTTTGCCTTTCTTATAGACAGGACGCGTACGGCCTGCTTCAGCTCTTTTCATTACTTACCGGATAAGGCTGGCTTAATAAGGTTAGCATTTGATATTTTATCACTTAATCTTTTAATGTCAACTTTAATTTTATCTGGCCCGGGAGCTTTGCAGTTGCCAAGTTTACGGATGATTTGTTGTGTTTTATCTGAAATTGATCTTAGCTGAGACAGTAACATTTGCGTTATTATAACATTCATCAAAGTACATCAAATAGTGGAACATCACATCGGGGTATGGTTAATTTTACTAAATTTTGGAATTCGTGAGCAAAATTATTTGTTATATCTATCTCCTTAGATAATTTCTTAGATCTTCCTTAAGAAAGATTTGGTCCCTAAAGACTTTTGATAAAACTTGATTGGCTGACTGGGTCGTTCTACGGCATATTGAATTGATGATTTGCCATAGTTGGAATAGTAAAATGATTTTTAATATCCTCGTCGCAACAATTGTGTATATTAAATTCTATAAGTGTTCATCCGAGCAAGTCTACATCTTGGGGTGGCATTTTTAACTTTTGTTTTAAGAGAATCGTTGAGCGCATTGTCAAATTTAAGCTTTATGAAATTATATATTTCGTCGAGACATGTCGTGCTATTGGTTATATATGCCGAAGGCTTGTATTATTTAGCTCTCCCTGTAACATGTCACTGTCATCACTATAAGCTTAGGCTTTTTTTAAGTGACCAGCGAAAATGTCTGTACACCATTTAGAACAATCACTGTGACGCGTGGTCCGCTAGAACGATGTCGATCGCTGCCGAGCCGCTGCCGAGCCGCTGCCGAGCCGCTGCCGAGCCGCTGCCGAGCCGCTGCCGAGCCGCTGCCGAGCCGCTGCCGAGCCGCTGCCGAGCCGCTGCCGAGCATGCACACAGTTTATGTATTCTCGCAAAAATATGATTGATACATGATTTTGTTACTAGGTTTGCCCTATGCTCAACCTGTGTATAGTCAGGAACACCACACGAGAACCCGTACTCCGCCAGCACATCTGTATATGAGTTCCTATATGGGGATTTTGGATCAATATTTACGTCTCCAATTCTTATCACAGGACGTATGTTTTTATTTATCAGCTTAGATAACTCAGTTACAGAAATAGTTTTTTTAGTGGATGGTGGTTTCTATTCTGCACACACAGTAACCAGGCTACTGTTAGCCGTTACCAGTGCCAGTAATGGTTTCAAATGAAAGGGTAGTTACATTGAGAATACAAAGGGTAGTTTTTAACAAAAATTATTATACCGCCACCTCTCTTATTTTCTCGTAACTGAGTGTATATTTTATATCCCGGTATTTTAAATAGGTTACTAATTTCACTAGGTATACTCGCTTTTGTATGTGATTATAATTAAATCGAAAGATAGCATGAAAGATTATAATTAACAAAGAAATTATCAAACTTTCTTATCATTGAACGTATGTCACATGCATATAAAAATAATGTACGTGGATGGATATTTATAAGAAAGAAATTAACTGACATATAATTAACTGACATACAATTAACTGACATACAATTATATATTTCTATGAGATTGTTAGAAATTCATCATCATCACCGGCCGTACCACGTCCACTCCTGGACACAGGCCTCCCCCACAGGACACGGTCACGAACCACTTGCATGTAGCGGCTCCCCGCCACTTTAACCAAGTCGTCTGTCCACCGAGTAGGCAGTCCCACGCTTCGCCATCCGGTGAGAGGCCGCCACTCAAAAACATTTTTCCCCAACGGTTATGTGCGGGCAATGTGACCTGTCCCTTCAAGCTTGCTGATTCTCTGACTATGTCGGTTACCCTGGTGCTCTTGGAGATTTCCGAATTTCGGACCATATCTCGCAGACAAATACACTGAGCGACTCTGAGTCTACTTAAGAGGCCCAATTTAGCGGCCAAGTCTCAGGTCCATGTGTCATCACCGGTAACACACATGGTGGAACATTTTCGACTCAAGGCACTGTGGACTTTTCTGCCTCTGTCAAAATCACAGTCTTGGATGAAGTTACGGTGCCATCTTCGGTTCTCAGTTTCATCATTGATTAAATCACCCGTTGATTCACATTCAGCCATGCACTCAAAGGGATTTTGGAGTTCGAGCGGTAAGTTTTCGGGGTTTTTACACTGGGATGGCCTTGGACGTAGACTTGAATAACAGTGACCGCTCAAGCCTTGTATTGATATTTAATGTGCATCTAACTATCCGGTGATCACTGCCCGGTTTTAACCTTTTGATCACAAATACACCACTAAATAAGTGGCGCCTGGTTGAAAAAATGAACTCTATCTCATTTCTCTGGGCTGATCCTGATCTCCTCGTACACTACCTCCACTTCGTTGTCGGAGTGCGTTGAGGTTGGGGCGTGACCTGCATAACCTTACACTACACCCTGACCGACTATGCGATGCGATGCACAGTCACCACGTCATGACAGACGACAACAGCACACACGTTCCATTCCGAACAAACAGATTGACGATGTTAGTGCAGCCAAGGAGAAAATTCCAGGACTGACGCGATCTGTCAACGAGCTCAAATCAAACTGCCATACCGGTCGACCGCGCGTAAGTCATATTAACTACCCCTGGTGGAGGGGGGACGATTCCCCCAGTTATGATAGTCTAACGAGGTCTTCCAGACCCCACCATAATGGTCTACCCTAATAATATGATGCCTCCGATTTTCAGGCTTAAAGGGCTGTGTATACGGACTCAGCAAACCACTGGTTGTCACCGCTGCTTCCGTTGTAGTATCAGCTGCAACCACTTTGTCCCTATAGTAAAATCATCGCCGGGAGCCAGAACAACTAAAACTGTGTAGGGAGGGACACGTAAAGATTTTTACGGAACAAAAATAGGAGGAATAGGAAATATGATTTCCCTTCCCAGTCCAAACTGGAGACAGCACACGATTACAATGACTTACACAAGCCAAGACTAAAGAGAGCAGCCGGGTGAGCACACGCGGACCAGGCAATCAAAAAAAAATATTGTTAATGATTATTTAAAGCTCAAAAACTACTCCCAAACTTCGGTGAACCGGCAAAACGAACAGCGATGACAAGGTGTGTCATTAAATTTCATTCGTACAATCAGTCGGTGAGCGGTTGAAATCAATAAGTGTGTGGTAGTGCGGGTAATTCCTGTGAACTTGCCCCACTGACTCGCAGTCGCACCCGCAGTCGCACTCGCGCTCGTCAGACCTAAGCCAATTACGGCTCCGCTCTGATTTCTATCGTAACGTGATTGTTATAAAACTAGAAACATATTTTTACATTTCCTCTGCTGATCGGAAACTCGTTAACTCGTAAGTACAAGTAATTGTTTCATGTTTCCTTCGGCAGTGACCGGGTTTCACATCATCGTCAGCATTTAACTACTGGACGGAGGCCTCTGGACGTAGCTCTCGCGCAATGAAACGGAGACGACCGATGTCCTGCCACTCGCATCAATTCAGATCAGCTACTGGACAGGTATCAGCCCGCCAGCTGTGACCGTAGTGGATGACCGGCCAACACTTTGTGCTCGTAAATGCTACCTCTACTCTAAGACCGTAAGTGTTGTTGTTTGTTGCTGGTTCCAATCTATAAGTAGGCAATAAGTAGAGTTGAAGTGCGAATATCCGTGCCCTTGACGTTTTTATTGGATGCGATGAAAAATGTATTTCGATGCCGTTAAGAAACGAGTGAGGCTTCTCTTAGACTAATATTCTCCTGGGTCCTAAATATTTAGAAAGAAAAGAATATTATTCTTAGAGAAGCCAAAATTTTTGCTTTGATCTTAATGAATACTTGAAATAGAGGAATAGGATTTTCTTAAAATCATTAAGCTCTATATAATATCTGTAACTAATTGTTCTTCATCCATTCGGCAGCGAATATCTCTTCAAGAACCACCCACCACCACCAGTAATCCACCCTGCGAGGGCCGGCGGTCAATAGGAAAACAACAAAAAAGAGTAAATTTACTCCGCAGTAGAGTAAAGTGAGGTCTGTTCAATGGGACAGAGCGACTGCGTCAAGATCCCAGCTCCCACCCCACGCGCGAAAGTATGTTCCTGCTCCACCACTCTTGTCTCTCTTCTTATAAAACAAGTACTCGGTGTACATGGCTTCATCAACGGAGCTGGGTGACCGCAGGAGATGTAACGAGGCTTCAATGGGTGGGCAGATATAAGTATAACTTCGCAAGGCTTGCACTGTTTTCTATTTCTTATTGCGTTCCACATTTTTTTTGTTGATCTATTCAAATTATTATTTGTGGTAGCAGTGGTAACCAGTTTTAAAGTAAATGCGTATGATATAATCTTTAAAACGCACGAAGGCATTGAGTTCGCGCACCGTGTACAGGAGCGCCAGCCCTCTCCCGGCACAGCGCGGCCCATGGTCGCTCGCTTCAGGCAGCGAGCCACAACGGATGCCGTGGTTACAGCCGCTCGAAAGCATCTCCTCAAAGCGCTCGGAATGGGAGGCAAAACTACTGAAATTCATATTAACGAACGTCTCACAAAATCAAATAGGCAATTCTTAAAAAATTGTAAATCTAAAGCTGCGAAAGCTAAATATAATCATGTTTGGACAAAAAACAGTCGTATCTATATGAGAAAAATAAATACCCCTCCCATGCCGATAATGGGTATGTCAGATTTAGGGAAAATAATTTAAAACCAGTTTGTATATCGTTTATTTTCAAATGTAAGATTTACGCTTTACTCAAACACACCACAGCGTTATCTGCACACAACACACCATCCACTCAGAACAGATACACATCGACAATTATCAACATGTATCACAGCTTTTTACAATTTTATTACCGCCTGTTGCGGTCATATCACAGAGGCTCTTTATATACCTCAATGTATGTTACAACTACAGAAGTAAAACTTCTCGCTACTATACCACTGTATACAATACAGGCATTAAAATGGAAACTAAAACATACATATTATGCTTTACAAAATATATATTAAAATAATGTTTAACATCAACACAAAAATATAAGCAACACGATTTGGAGCACAACTATTGTATAACTACACGCTATGTCCGTCTCATCTCAACGTCCACTGATCTGCCCCTTATTTCATTTATATATACACTATTTTATTCGGTACACTAAAACACTTTCGAGTGATGCGTAACAAATTACAGTTTTGGTATGAAAATGCGCGCGGACTACGTACAAAAGCGAACGATTTTTACAATAACGCACTGCTCTGCGCAGCTAACGTAATCCTTATCACTGAAAGTTGGTTGTGCGAGGGTGTCCTGGACTCTGAGCTGTGCGTCGGCCGGTACGAGGTATTCCGCCGCGACCGGAGCTCGCCAGGTGGCGGAGTTATGATCATGTGCGCAGGCCACCTAAGCGCACGCACGCGACCCGAATGGCAATGCAACGACCTCGAGTGCATATGGGTGACTGTCCCGCGACGCTCACTCACCGGCACTCCTGCGCTCGACATGTTGTCCCCCGCCAACGCCTCGAACATCGGTCTTGTGTATTTGCCTCCTAACAATTCAATACCCGAACGTGTAAATAATATTATTGAATTACTTAAAAATATTTGTAATTCATCCAAATGATAACATTTACCTTAACATTCCATGTTTAAAATAGATATCCGGAGACCCAATTATTTTAAAGAAAGGTTCTCTCGAAATACAAAACTGTGCATCCTTATTAACAAACCAAATGTCGTATATGGGTTTAAATCAATAAAATAATTTAACTAATTCATATCAAAACACTCTGGATTTAACTTTTGAGAATTTCTCATTGGTACTGTCTAAATTATCTAACCCGTTAGTTCCAGAAGACTGCTATTATCCTTCTTTATCAATAGACGCCTCTGACATTTTACTTATACCTCTAAAAAGACCCCGCGTAAAGAAACATCTGTTTCGTGATGCAAATTACATCTCTATTAATATTTTTTTCTATCATTGTGACTGGCAAGCTCTTAACTTAACACCAACACTATCGATGAATCGGTAGACTACCTGCATTCGAAAATCGAAGAAGCTATTGAACTGTATGTACCATTGCCGATTACAAGTCCTAACAATCACAATTGTTATCCAGTCTGGTACAGTCCGGAGCTAATAAAACTGATTAAGGAAAAATCAAAAGTTCACACACACTGGAAGAAACATAAAAATCATCTTAAACACCAGACTTTTTCTGACCTAAGAACCAAGGTTAAACGTTTGCAGGATGACTATCATAAATCATATGAAAAGACATCTGAAAGTAGAATAAAAGTGGCCCCAAGCGCCTTTGGTCTTTCGTTGAAGGCAAAAAGAAAAATAATACAGACTTCCCCAAAGTAATGTTCTATGACAATAATGAATTACAATGAGATTTGCTCAGCTTTTAACAACTTTTGTAAAAACTTTAGTACTCCTACATATAGTTCCATAGACGAATCCATTTCAATGGCAACAAAAAATAAATTGGACACTTTGCACAGCATTTCCGTAAAAGAAGCTTGTTTATAAGCTGCTTAATAACCTAGATGTCAATAAGGGCCCCGGTTGTGACAAAGTTCCACCTCTATTCTACGCTAAGTGTGCGAAATCCCCCACGTCACCTATCACATGTGTATTGAATCGTTGTTTACGAGATGGATATTTTCCAAACATTTGGAACGTTTTCCATATTATCCCCATACATAAAAAGGAGAAGAAGTCCTTGATTGAAAATTGTCGCCCAATATTGATATGAAACTCACTACGTAAATTATTACAAAAAAATAGCTCATCTTTATCTTTACTCACATATTTCACGTTGTATTCTCCAGCAACAGCATAATTTTATAAAAGTTAGGTCAACCAATACCAACCTCGCTATTTTCACCAATGATCTTTTAAGCAGCATGGACGTTGGCTTTCAGGTAGACGTTATTTATGCAGACGTAGACAAACCTTCCACCGTTTTGATCAAAACATACTGTTACACAAGCTCCGAAGGTTAGGTATCTGCGGCGATTTACTTAGATGGGTCGAATCCTATCTGCGTAATCGCAGCTAGGCCGTGATTATCGGTGGTCACCGGTCTGACATTGTTGAGGTTCCCTCGGGAGTTCCGCAGGGATCGACCCTGTCCTCTCTGCTATACGCGCCGTACGTACATGACATCGGCACATGTTTTGAAACATCCAAATTCCTTATGTACGCAGATGACACAAAGGTTCATTGTAATATAAAAAATCAATCAAACTGCACGAAACTGCAACAGGATTTAGACAGGCTAACTGCTGTTCAATAAAGAAAATTACAATAAATGTATGCTCATGCCATTCGCCAGAAAGAGAAACCCCATCACACATGAATACATGATAGCTAACACCACAGTTAACAGAACACAATTAGTTAAAGACTTAGGCGTGTCTTTCGATCCCAAACTAACGTTCAATGATCATTTAACTAACGTCACACGTGTCTGTAAGCCGTTTCCACACATCAAATTGTTTAAAAGTAATAAAGTAGTCATACGTTCGGAGCATTCTATAATACTGCTGCGCCACATGAAGCCCCCAATATATAATACACATTGACAATATATAAAATCCAATTAGCCTTCCTAAAACATCTAAACTATCGCTCACTTAATATTTAATAAGTGAGCGACAGTTACGTTTACACATGCTACGAGAAATCCTGCAAAATACACAATATAATGACGCTTAAGGATAGAAGATCACTGCACGAACAGGTACTTCTACATAAAGTATGCCCCGGAGCTACTGACAGCGTCGAACTCACTGAGCAAGCAGTAAGGCTGTGTACCCCCAGCCGCACCAGACACACACTTATGTTCTATGTGCCGCGTACGCGTACCAATTACTATAAGAATTCCATAATATTTCGAACTCAAAATAGATTTAATAGGCAGTTTAGCGCAGTTGACGTATTATATTCATACAGCCAGTGACACATTTAAAGAATCAGTCACAAACATAATCAAATCAACATAAAAAGCAATAATATAATGACCAAATGTTTCGGTATGGCATACACACAGACACACGCCCGCACGCACGCACGCACACACGCACGCACGCACGCTCGGACACATGCCCACACACGCGGACACACGTACACACGCACACGCACGCGAGCTATAAAATATGAATCCGTAATTGGACGTAAGTTTTATTCGTGTAAATTAATTGTTTAACTAACTTTAAGGTCTGTGGATTTTGTGATAAATAAAAAGAAAAAAATTAATAAAGACCAAAATCATTTTTAAAGACTTGTGCTGTATAGTAAAGACTTGTATCAAAAATGTCATATGAATTGTATTACATATGGAATATTAGTAGTATATGTAACAACATGGGGCGGGTTTGGATCCCGCTACTGTTGGTGCGGGGACCGCCATATGCACGCTACGCTAACAATTCAGCCAACAAGTCATCTAATTATATAAACGATATCGATTAAGAAATACGATCAGCAGAAAACGAACAGTCATTGGTAGCTGTGAAGCTTATTTAATGTAGCGATTGTTAAATACTTAAAAAAACCGCAAAATCTGTTAAATTTGATTTGTTATAATGTGTAAAATTCGCCGTTCACGTAAAAAAAACGCCCCCGCTCATACGACACCGCCGCAGGGTAGTAGCTATATTCTCGCATTTCGTGCAATGTATCAGGTTTCGGTGGTCCACTGGAGAGGAAGGCGGAAAGAGGATACACGTGAGCATAGCCTCAATGGGCGTCGGCAATCAACGATAAACAAAGATGAGATTTCTCGTTTGCACCGTTATAAAGAAGTTATTTTATAAAAATAGCCGTTTAATGCACAAATTCTCCGCTTGTGGAAGGAAGAAGAAAATGGACCTCTCGCTGTCGGACATCACCCGTACCCCGAGTAATGCTCAACAGCGATATCCTGGAAAGTTTACTCCACAGCTTTCTTTCACCGATTTTTACGTTTCGAGACTGATATGTCCCGGAAGGGAAAGAAAAGAGAAGGAAGATCGACACAGAGTCTGTCCTGACAGGAGTGCGACGGGTGGGCCTGTGTCTTAATCAATGCAACAGGACTGTGCAACGGGACTGTGCAACGGGACTGTGGTAATGTACTCGTGTGTAAAAGAGTTGCTTCTTCCCAAATTATGATCTTTACGACGGTATTATGTAAGCGAGAGGGACCTCCCCGGTTGTGCCGGCTCAATTCCCTTGCACAGGAGGATGTAGTGTCATGCACTATACACGGCGCTGCCTCCTCCTA
>JAFELO010000988.1:202926-233446 GCA_017140195.1 Eumaeus atala
TCGTGCTGCCTCTATAAGGCGGCCGCCGGGACTCTTGCTGTTACTACGAAGCGGCCGCCGGGATTCGTGCTGCCACTACAAGGCGGCTGCCGGGATTCGTGCTGCGAGCCGAGAACGTATCGAGCCGTGAGCGACTCGCGTCATCAAGACGAGCTAACCAACGCCTAAATTAGTTCAAGTCCATCGAAACGTTTACGCTCTCGCAACTTATATACAAGTCTTCATAAAGACGTGTATACCTACACGCGTACATTTGCAAAAACTTCTGGCGCTGTCGGACAAAAAATGGGCGTTCCAGTCGAATTCCAGAGACCGGAAACCGCTTTAGTGTTTAACTGATTTCGACCAGCGTTGGTGATATTGACGTATCATCCTTAAATGTAAATTCGAAACACGTAAACCGACAGCACCTTCTCTCTGTTAAAACCAGAAGTGCGTACGCACCGAAACCGACGCATCGTGTCATTAAAAAAGCTTCATAAATATATTTCATAAAATTTTATACTATAATCAGGCCTCTTCTTGCTTCATCATCATCATCGTTATCAGTCCTTAGCGGTCCACTGCTGGACATAGGCCTCTCTCAGTGAACGCCGAGACGACCAGTCTCCTGCTACTCACATCCATCCCCGGACCGGCCACTGTACGGAGATAGTCTTCCCACCTGGTGAACGGTCGACCAACAATTTTCTTACTTATTATATTTAATTAATAGCCAGAGTCATTCAATTTTCATATCACCACTCGAATATTTATATTTTAGATAATGCCAAAATGTATTAATTTCTAAACACAATGAGTAGAACTTTTTATATTGTCGTGTGCATTTGTACATGACAGCACAAAGAGGCAAGACCATCGGCACTCCGCGTCGGGCTGGCACGCTGCCACACGACGTCGTGTGTCAGTGATGGCCCAAACGTTATTTAGCTGCACCCTGCCGCTTGACGCTGCACACTACGCGCTGCACACGCGACGCGTCACGCCACGCGCCAGCCACTACACATTACATTTATTTGGCAGATTCGGTAGTCGAATGAAGTTGTAATATAATTTATATTAGTTAAAGTGATGGGTGCTTGTGAACTTAACTGCAATGTTACGTGACGCGCGTGGGCAGATGAACAGTCGGAGCGTTTTGTCCAACAGTCACATAACCCTACCGCCTCTCCAATAAGCCACCGGAAACCGCACGTAAGTTGTGCTAGCCTGGTTTGTTATTGTATTTGTTTGGTTTTGCGCACAAATACTTTATGTGTAAAATAATATCCTAAAGCCTGTTACCCAGACTGATAATCAACTGACTGACATATCACTGTGTACCGTTAGCTGAAACTAATTGTCCTGTTTGATCAGTAAGTTTAAGTTTGTTAGCATCTATGTATCCGGCATTCACCAAGAGCATGCTCGAGGTTACGCGAAAGGAGACCCGTCCGCAGCCGACGGCACCAACGCTCCGCAAGTGGTTGTACGAGCACTCCAGGTTCACGCTTCCATCATAGTTGTAGGTATTTCGAGAATAAATTATACTCTACCTAGTGTTGGGTGGCATTCCGGAAGCTTCGGCACATTCTCACGTCGCCTATACCGCAGAGCTTCAAAACAAAAGTCTTCAACCAATGCGTTCTCCCCGTGATGACCTACGGAGCTGAAACGTGGTCTCTTAATTTGGGACTGGCCCGCAAGGCTGCGGTAGCTCAACGGGCTATTGAACGTGCTATGTTGGGTGTTTCTCTTTCCGACAGAATTCGTAAAGAAGTCATAAGGCAGAGGACTAGGAACTAACTAACCGATATCACGCGATGAATAAGCGCTCGCAGTAGTTGGCTGAAAGCAATGGGCTGGTCACACACTCAGAAAAACAGATAGCAGATGGGCCAGTAAGGTTCTGGAGTGAAGGCCGCTTTTAGGAAAAAAAAGTGTTGTTGGACCGTTCACCAGGTGGGAACACGATCTCCGTGCAGTAACCAGTCCGAGACGGATGCGAGTAGCAGGAGATCGGTCGTCTTGGCGTTCATTGAAAGGAAGAAACCTCATTAGCGGTCGGTAAGTTTAGCCTGCAGAATTAGTTCTTCAAAATATTATATAATATTGCAGCTTCCTCTTCTTACTTGGAGGGTCTGGTGTATATTGTTGCCGTCCCTTTTCAATATTTGTGCCGAAGAGATTTTCCCAGCGGCTCTGGTAGAGACCGAGGGAATCCTTGTTAATGAAAGACCAATTAACAATATACGAAATGCAGATGACACCATCCTCCTCAATCTGCAGGAATCACTCACACGGGTCGACACATTCACCAAATAAGGCTTAAATAAAAATGTCCAGAAAGCTTATAAGATTGCCGGTCGTGGGGACAGTTCTGCTGGTCTCCCAGTCAAGAACCGGTTATTGTGTACGCGGGCTGCGACATATAAATAAATAAATGGAAATATGAACATTACTACAAGTACGTGCGGGGGGATGGGGGGCGGCCGTGACACGCCGCGAGGTGAGACGCTCTACAAGTGCATCTAAAATTGATTTCATTTCCAATACTTTACGCTACTTCGACGATATCTCGATACATTCAATTTTCTAGTTATATTTTGTCAGATGGCCTGCTTGTAATTCCGAACACTGAATAAGATTTTTTCTTGGGGATAGGCAGCATAACTGACGACATTGTGTGAATTTAAAATAAAAATTATATTTATTCTACTTACAACAGTATAATATGCAAAAATAGTCATCTATACCTACCAACTAAACTCCTATAAGTAATATCCATTCTTCATTGGTTCTTGAACAAACTGCCAAGACGCAATAATAATGAAAATTCTACAAAAGTCCATTGGTGACACGTCCAAGCTATTTTCCATTAAGATGGCTGAATTTGAAAAGGACTTGCATTATTCAGTGTCAAGTATGCAAGGTTCTAGTGCAAGTCCAGTGAGTAAGATAACCCATGAGTTCAATACGTTCAAGCAATTTGTTACCTTTGCCTTACAAAATCTCCAGGGCCAAGTGCATGATCTCTCCAAGCAGGTAGGTAACTTGGAAATGAGAAGTCGGAGGAAAATATCGCTAGTTCACAGGCTGCCCGAACAAGAAAGTGAAGTTCATCCTGAGGTTCTTCGTAACTTATTGACGGAACAAATTGACATTACTAAAGACAGTATTGATTCTATTGCAAGATGTCATAGATTGGGCCGCTATGACGAACAAAGACCACGACCAGTGTTACATAAACTCAGAGATATCTCTCTACGAGACAATATTTGGCACAGTAAAACCAAATTGATGGGGTCTGCTATATCTGAATTCCTGACTAAGGCTAGACACGAGGTGTTTACTGCGTCTCGCCGGCGGTTCGGAATTTCAAAATGTTGGACTAAAAGTGGCAAAATATATGTAATGGGATCAGATGGCTCTCGTCACTGCGTAACCACCTCATTTGACCTTGATGCTATCCCTGGTCCAGCAGCCAACCCTCCTACGACCTCGGCTTCTACTTCTGATAGACTTAAGAAAAATATTCCACCCTGTAATGCGTCTAAAAACATATCGTCTATGCGTTCACGAAGACCAGCGAAGCAGAAATGAGGATTTGTCGATCTCGTTTGTTTTTCACATTATCTTGTATATTTTGTTGTGTAATTTCGGATTTGCTTATGTGTTGCCTCCATAATGTAACCTATATTATGCTGTTGGTAACGTAGTCCTTAGTTATTATTGTTTCATAGATACTTACGCTTCTCATTTTTTGTTTTTGTTATTTTAGTACAATATAATTTTTATATGAGTGAGTTATCTTTAATCTTTATTGTTACCACTTGGTCGTCACTTAGCAGTTGTCGAGTCGCACAGACAGTTCTCAAAAATTTTTGTTTGAAGGGCTCATACTTACGGACAGGCTAAGATCAGAGACATTTTTCAATACATTATTTTATCTTCTTCTTTTGATTTCTTACAACGTTTTTGTCTTCTTATCTATGCTTGATGATTATATTTATATAATATTAAATCGATATTATGACAAAATGTAAATCTAAAAATAATAATTTTGAGAGGAAAAAATATCTTCAATCATTTATGTAAAGACACAATCACTCATATTTCAAAGCTTTAGGTGTTAGTTCAGGTATTTATTCTTATCATTGTAATTTAAATTGTGTATTGTAACTTTCGGATTGCTTAATTAAGCTGATTGGTAAAAGATAATCATTGGATTTGTGCCTTTGCAGTGTATTATACACTTTTAGTATACGGTACCGCATTTATCTGAAGCCAGATAGAACCCCTTTCAATCTGGCTTCCGACCTGGTTATAGTACGACTACCACCGTCACCAAAGTTATTGACGCCGTACGGCCGGGCATAGACAATAAGCAGCTAACAGCACTGATCCTACTTGATTTTAGCAACATTTTTAAGTCCGCGGATCATGAACTCCTGTTAAGTATTTTGACATCCTATAATAGTTAAATAAACTTGAGCGCCTCCAAAATCTATCGATCGGTATGGTTTGAAAAAATATGACCATACCTCAGAATTTCGCACAACTCTCAAGTGGCCCCCGTGCGTCGGTCGTCACTCCGGCGGAGAGCTCGTCTCACGTACTCTCGCAACGTTGTACTCTATTTTATACAATCCCAATACCCCTACATATCTCAAACAAAAATTTAACTTTCGCACGGTGGGCTGCAAAGAACCTCGCTCCACGCAAAGCTAACAACTACAAATTCCTGCCCATCACAGCAAGTATTATAAAATGTCCGTTACAGTTAGAGCTATAACGCTATGGATTGCCATTGGAAATAAAACGTGCTAAAAACCTTGATTCTTTTAAAAAATTAATAAAAAGCTATTACTTGGCAGTATGAGTCACTGACCTGTCTGAGTCTTTTATTCTTATGTCACCAGTTCTTAAACATAACATAATATTTTACAAGTGCTATTTATTATAATAAATTCTTATTTGTCTATCAATATATATTTATTTAGTATGTACGTCTAGTGTATATAGAATTATATGTATTTTATCATAATGTATGTATGAAAAATGTATTTATTATAATTATATAGTATGTATTACATATGTTAATTTAGTGCCTACCGAATATGACTTTAATATGTGTCAAATGTAGTTATTGATTGTAAACGTCTTTTTGTTTGTGCTATCTTCTGCCAAGATTGTTCTTTCGAGCAATAGAAGGTTACCTGGAAGATATTGCTACTTAAGCAATAAGGTCGCCTTTTGTGTACTTTTAAGGAGTGTGTGTCTTGTTAAATTAGTTTTCTGTTTAATATGTATTTTTGTGCACAATAAAGAATCATTCATTCATTCATTCGGGATTGTGTGTTAGATGCGGGAAATCTGATGTTGCTTGTTGTAGATCTATGAGCAGCCGCGGGCGAGAAAACGTTGTTACCGATGATGTCATATAGCATCTTCCATTGATCGATTGTTTGACACCTACAACATCTCTACAACATCTCTACTACATCTCTACAACATCTCTACAACATCTCTACAACATCTCTACAATATCTCTAATACATCTCTACAACATTTCTAGAAATAATTAATTATTAAAATAACATCTTTCTTCGGCCCTAGATGAACCGGAAGGGGGCTGTCCCGGATCTATCAGCGCCAGCACAGAGCAAGGTGTACCGGCTGCTGCCTCACAGCCGGGCTGGTCCATCAACGCCCAGGCGAGCCTGATACTGTGTCTAAAACAATCTCTCGGTTCTTTCACGTTGATCATGTTTTTAACCCACCGAAATAAATGGAAGCTCATAAAAACCAATTACAATAATACTGACGGCAAATGAGAACTCGAAGCGAGGCTTTCAGTTGAGCGGAAAAAGCGCGGAAATTGAATCGAGGTTTCATTTCACGAGATCGACGGATAAGTTGCGAGTTGTCACGTTCCGATATCGGCACAGCTGCGGCTGGTGAACCGTACTCAATGTGCTCCAGGACGTTCCGAGATATCGACACAGCCGCGGCTGGCGAACCGTACCGAGTGTGCTCGAGGACGTTGCGAGCTCTGCCTGAACAGGTTTGAGATAAGTCGTGGCGGTAATGGAAAGAAAGATGAGGAGCATACTGTTGGACAACGTATCAACACGGGACATCTTCTATTCATTTTGACATTGATGTTGATTATGAAATGGCAAATGGGATGACGAAGGAATGCTTATACAGGTTGTACAAATAAACCTGTCACATAATTTAACGTGGGATTTCCCTTTTGTATCTGAACACTGGTAATGTACCCTACAGTACCAGTACTCAGATACAAAAGGAATTTTGAAAAGTAACATCACCGTTTAAGAGACATGAGGGTTCAAGTTTATAAAAAATTCAACCTACTTTCTCCCGCGTTGAAATATGTAACAAGTTTATTTGTACATTCTGTATACTATCTGAGTAAGCCTATAAAAATAACATCAGCATATAAAACGACAGACTGACTGACAGACTGAGTGACTGACAGAGTGACTGACTGACAGACCGGCAGACCGACAGACAGACAGACTGACAGACTGACAGACTGACAGACTGACAGACTGACAGACTGACAGACTGACAGATTGATCCTAGCTATGAGCATTAAGAAAAGATTTTTTGAAATGTTGTCCCTAAAATAGTAATAAAGGATGCAAGATCGTATGCATAAACAGCTAAATTAACGTAAAATACGTAACCTATGTATAAACGCATCTAAACTTTATGTACTAAATACTACAAACTTAATTAATATAATTGGATTGCATTCGTAATAATTAACTATAAATAAATAAAGTAATTAAGATGTTCGTTGTCGTGGGACGCGCTCGTGCACCCGTGACGTCACAAAGTATGCCGCAGCCTGCAGCTGCTGCCCTCCATGCGCGCCGCCACATCGGGCAGCCTCGGGCAACCTCGGCGCGGGACTCGGGAGTCGGTACGAGTAACACGAGTACATCTCACTCGCTGTTTGGACGATAACTTCCCTCAGAGATTTTACATTTTAATTGATTTATCGCAATCGATTCATATTGCTTTTATTTTATTTCATTGAATAGATTTTACTGTTCGTTACTAATGAAGCCTGTGTTAGTCCTGAGTCCGGACATGCTGACCGGAGGACCGTCTTCATCGCATTCCTTCCAGAGACTAACGAAACGCGACAGCGTCGCCTGCATGTCGCTACAATGTGAGCGAGGGTCAGGGGTGGTATATGCAGGTGTGAGCGGGGGGTCAGGGTGGATCGTGCGGTTGTGAGCGGGGTCAGGTGTGGTACATGCCGATGTGAGCGAGGACTCGTGCTGCCACAGAGGTACTACAAGACTGCTCGTCCGGTATGAACATCTTGCGTAATATTATTATTGCGAAAGTTTATGAGTGACCATGTACAATATGTTTACTCTGTTACACAAGAACTAGTGAACGGGTCTGGATGAAATGTAACACAGATAGGCTCGCTGCTCGCAGCTCTACTGGATTCCCTTGTGATAGTTTTTACGTGAACGCAGCCGCAGGCAAAAGCTGGTTTTGAAATAAAGACGTAAAGAGATATACCATCAAAAATTCGGCATGAAATTACCCAAGGCACTGAAACTTGTATCGTCTGTCCCCAGGCAGCTGCGCCGGGCATCGCTCACACGTGGAACGTGTCACTATTCGTTTTAGTTGTGCTAAACATTTGAGTTTTATCGCAGTTGTAATGGACTGACTTATTTATTTAATGTATGGACGCTGTATTTATTCGGTATTCGCATTGCAATAGCTTTTGTCAGCAAATTTGAGACCTGTTGGCTGACCGACTGAATAAACAGATGCAATGGATGTCATCTTAGTTTCTTTGTGCGTGACTTGTTATATCGGTGAGTGGATGTATTGCTTCGATCTACTGTATAACCATTTGAATCAAGGATATGTTATGTTATATGTATTATATTCGTATAAAAATCTCGTATCATAAAATGATTAAAGTTGTCCTGAGGCTTATACGCGAGCGAAACAATGAACTGTGCTAGTTTATACTAAAAATACTAAAAACGTTCGCAGTCGGTAGAATTCGAACCTAATTTCGAATGTGACTTCTAGTCAGACGCCTTAACCGCTCGGCCACGACTGCCCCATTGTTGATATGCTAATTTTAAATGATAGTGTTTCGCTTATGCTCGTATTTATCGCAGTCTCACGCCGTAATTATGATTGGGTTTGCTGTGCACGGGCATAGCTAACGCTGAATCCTGACTCGCTTCACTGGGCACATTAAATGAGTAAAAGAGACGAATATCACCGGCAAAGTCATTTGTTGCTATAGCAGAGAGCGTCCACCGGTACCCACGTGCGGCTACCGGTTGCCGTTGCGCCCAGGACTACGATAGCTCATGTTCAGCCTGTAGTATCGCTCTTGCATCAGGTCCACCTGATGCAATGCGATTGCGATGATTACACTAATTCCCTCCAGAAAGTTAAACACGAATAGTTATTAAAATATACCATTCAAAGGTTTCGACATTTACTGCTGTTTTACGGGCAGTTTGAGCGACGGCTATTACCGGGAGCCGCGACGTGTGCTATGTTCTAGATACACTTATATGCTAACATTACCCATACCTACAACCAGTCTGAGATAGTGCCATGCCGCATGGCAGCGCAATTGTTGCGTTTCGTGCGAGTAGGCGATGCCCGTGGCGCGACACAGTACGGCTGATGAGTTACAGCTGAAAACGGTTAAATATGCGTAAGAATACGACATCGACTCGTAGTGTCCATACAAATGTTGAGTACGACCCCGAGCGACATCGGCGCTTCACGAGCTGTATGCGCTCGCAGACTACAGGGCGCATCGCATGTCCGGCCGCTGCCCACAGACTACAGAGCGCATCACATGTTCGGCCGTTGTCCACAGACTATAGAGCACATCACATTTCCGGCCGTTGTCCACAGACTACAGAGCACATCACATGTCCGGCCGTTGTCCACAGACTACAGAGAACATCACATGTCCGGCCGCTGCCCGCAGACTACAGAGCTCATCACATGTCCAGCCGCTGCCCGCAGACTATAGAGCGCATCACATGCCCGGCCGCTGCCCACAGACTACGGCACGCATCACATGTCCGGCCGTTGTCCACAGACTACAGAGCACATAACATGTCCGGCCGCTGCCCGCAGACTACAGAGCTCATCACATGTCCGGCCGCTGCCCGCAGACTACAGAGCTCATCACATGTCTGGCCGCTGCCCGCAGACAACAGAGCGCATCACATGTCCGGCCGCTGCTCGCAGACTACAGAGCACATCACATGTCCGGCCGCTGCTCGCAGACTACAGAGCACATCACATGTCCGGCCGCTGCCCGCAGACTACAGAGCGCATCACATGTCCGGCCGCTGCCCGCAGACTACAGAGCGCATCACATGTCTGGCCGCTGCCCGCAGACTACAGAGCGCATCACATGCCCGGCCGCTGCCCGCTCGCCATTCGCTGCGGTCGTGCCCAAAGCAGCTTCAGCGATCACTTGTACAAGGGAGACTTGTACAAGTCTCCCGCTGAGAGTACACCGAGTTCAATATTTAACTGCTATGCTTCGTATAGTGGATTAAATGTATGTTCTTGATGGAAATACATGTTAACACTTGTAAAAGTAAAAAGTAAAATATTTTTCTTTCGGTTTCTGTATCGGCCAAAAATTCTAGTTTCGCGCGCAGTTCGGCCCAAAATAGGCCGACCATTCCATTTCTATTAGAAAGAAAAGGATATACAAAACTTCTCCGTTGAAAAATACACGCACGCACGCACGCACGCACGCACGCACGCACGCACGCACGCACGCACGCACACACACACACACACGTACTCACTCACGAGCGCGCGCGCGTCTCTCTTTTGGTTGCGTTCAAAATTTGCTTTACTGTCTGCTTCACTGAGTTGCAGACCAGTAGCAGTGTTTGATGTGAACTTCAACTTAATACATAAGAATGAGTTCATTATTCTCGAGAAAAATCGTATTGACAGTTGGACAAACGCAATTCTCCTTCTAAGTTAATGGAATCAAAATAATTGGTCGTTTATTCTTATATTTATGCCACATACTTTGACCACTGTGTATCATATTTTAAGCCAAAATATTTCTGTTCAAATCATAAAATTCATCAAAAGGAGCCTGCTTACAGCAGAAATAATTGGCACGGAACCCTTACTAGCCACTAGGAGACTTTTAGTGCCTGTCGAGACTCATATCAACAGCACATCCAGAGGTCAGGTAGGTGCTTAGCCCTTCTGTGTCATATCCTCCAGTGGTCGATCGGAAATTTCTCCACTGCATCAGTATACATCACCTTTATTATTGTATGAGCGACAGGTGGTACAATACAGAAACGGCACTAACATCTTTTAATTGTGTTTATTCAAATGAATCAATGAAAATATTCATAAATAATAAAATCTAGTATAGACTTTATTAGACAGTAGGACTTTAAATACGAGTATGAACACGTGAGTTTCGCTTTTAGTTTCGGCCAAACTGTGATCCGGCCGAATGTCCAGTTTCGGTTTCGGCTGTAAAACCAGTTTCGGTCGTACTCTAATATTGTTTCGCCATTAGACATTGAAAATTCCAAATTTTCTAATTTAATTACATTTTTTTTTTTCAAATTAAATAGTTAATATTATGAAACGATTCTGAAATCTCGTTTATTTGTTTAATTTCGTTGGTTCCACAAGTATTGGTACATATCATTACTTTCGTTAGTATCGCTATGTAAACAGTGAGGGCACTGTTTACACGGTGTTTACCTCATTCAGTTCACCCGTTTCATTCATTACGCTCATTCTGTTCCTCCTCGCTGGTAGTCTTGCGTAACACATCTATACAATCTATATCCAAGAATAATATAAAATAAAGTCCCAAAAACCTGTCTGTCTGTTTGTGATCGATTTCCTCTAAATTTTTTGTATGAATTTTCACATTGTTTTCGCCAACGGATACAGAGATTTCCGAGGAAGGTTTTAGTATTTGTTCCTGTTAATCACGGGCAAAGCCGGGGCGGATCTTAGTAAAGAAATAGGTAAATATTATGGACTCATAAAAGTTTATTTACCAAATAGCAGAGTAAATTTTTAATCTGCAAACTGACTCCACTTGCGGAGCAGGGGAGGAATGTTTAACATTAATGATCAATATTTGTGCGACTGAGACGCCCGAGGTGGTTTAGGGAGGAAGTGATTCACATAACTGAGTTATGTCTACGGACAATAATTATAGTTTCAAACACTTAGCTAACAAGCAGATCTGGATGGGAACTAACACCACACGAATAATACTCGCAGACGCGTTGCTCTCTCTCTCTCTCTCTCTCCTCAATAGCTAGTTTAGCGAGTAGTAGGAGTCACCCTCCGGGAAATACTGAAATCCATACTATAAATAATATAGTGTGTACCATCGGACCCTAAAAGCGTTAAATAAATTAATTTGAAGCGGCAAAACCCACAGGGCACGACTAACATTTATATAATTCATCTCACCAAAGATATTCGATTAACCTGTTACTCTCTGCGACGGAACAAATAACAGGAATGCGTTTAAGGTGAGAGATTGTGGACACAATTCAATTTCCCCTTGATCAAACTGGTTGATAACATTATGTGGTTTCCAGTTATATTTATGTGATTTAGATTTGCAAAAGTATAAAATTTTGTTGTTTGAAAATCACTCGCTCACCGGAGTTAGCGGCGCGCGTCTAGTGCTTTAAAATATATTGTATGAGTGCAATTCTCAGAAGGAAATGCTTCCACTACTCGTGTGTTACGTCGCGACCGCACGCGCCATGTCCGAGGTAAGTAATTCACTTTTGCATATTTTACATTTGTACAGCTGTTTTATAACTTATGAGCATTGATTTACAAAGATACCAAGATACACAGTCAACGTCTCAAAACCGTCCGTATAAAAAAGTGCAATTATCAAATTATGCAAAAACCTAGGTTGACTTTGCAAGGAAATATGAGTACATATATACAATCACGGATGCTTTAGTATGACAGTTTCGTGTGAGAATATTTATAGGGGGTGTAGTATGTTCTGGGAACTCCCCGTATAATTAACATGTTAATGTTACAAATGGTACGTGAGTTCCGTTTATTACCAGCGGGAGGTTCCTCCAGGCCGTAGCGGACCGATGGTGTTACGAGGCCACGACGCCACTCCCTGCAGCACGTAGCAGCCTGCTGCGTTGGTAACTCGAGCCGCGGCGTCCACGCGTGTGAACTCGCCCTAAATCCCGGATTAGGAGCGACCAGATCAGCTCGACTTACAATAGTGACGCCGGACACGAGCCTGCCCGACACAAGGACGACCACGCAGCGCTCGGGGCGAACTCCGCTACCCAAAATTATGTAACTACAAATGTATAGCAGGTCACTAACTAGCTTGACAGTAGTCGAACCACTCACGAGCCAACTACTGCAAGTATGTTGAACGTACCCGGCGTCGTACAAAGAAGAGGAGGCTCTCATTCGGTATGTTATACTCAAGTCGGCAACCGATTTTCAAAAGATAAGTAAGAGTTTAGTTTGAAAGGATATCCCCGATTTTGTCCTACTGTCTACTAAGTATAGATGATAGAATCCCGGAGAAGTTATAAAAATAGTAAATATGTATCGCTAAAATGTAAAAATACCAAATG
Source organism: Eumaeus atala (assembly GCA_017140195.1). NCBI lineage: Eukaryota > Metazoa > Arthropoda > Insecta > Lepidoptera > Lycaenidae > Eumaeus > Eumaeus atala. Next base: position 215,598 of record JAFELO010000988.1, read on the forward strand.
TAGACTACAAACCTGGCAAGATTCACTAATGCGCTCTCTCTCTCGTCCCGTGATGGGTTTGTACAGCATTGGACTAGAATCGACTTCAAAAATAAAAAAAATGCACTGAAAACTTGAAAATAAACCAAACAGATTTATAACGACATTTAAAGTTAACGATGTTAACGCCAGACTAGCGCTCTGCAGGACGTAGGCTGCTACTGGTGCTCGTCGAGTCGGCCTAGAACAGGTCGAACTGAACTCGTAAACTGTAGGCATGAATGTTCCAGCCATTCTAATGCAGCTATACGATGTATGTTCACTGACACAGCTTTTGTTACACTCCCCACCATGGATCAAACCGTGTCGTGGCCGTGGGGCTCAGTAGTCTTTTTTTTTCACACGGAGAAACGCATTTACGCGCCTTCACCGAACATGGGCGGGATCCAGCGGTGTGTGGGACTCGCGGCACATCATAGTGCCGAATACCCACAAAAACCACAGCGAGTGCCGTCAGTGCCGGACTTGGTGAGGTGCCCCGGAACAACATTAAGCCCCCTCTTCTTATAAGAGGGGTGAAAGATCTCCCTCGATTCAATTGGCGTCGCCTGGATTCACTCCAGGCTATTAAGCCCCACCGCCACGACAACCATGGTGGGGAAGGCTCAGTAGCCTGGGGTCCGCTCTTATTAGAAGAGGGTGCTAAAGAGCGGGTGGAGGATCGCTTCTTGTACCCCTCTCATAACGAGAGGGGACATAAGAGCAACAAGAAGAGGCGCTCTTGCGCACGGGGGAATGGGCGGTGATGGGAACCGTACCCCATTGCACTGTCTCAAAGTTGGTGGGGTTGTCCTGTAGTGCGGGACGACAAGGTCTGTGGAGGTGGAATCGGTCCCTTAGAGGGTTAGCCAGCCGTCGAGGTGCCCCAATGATATGTTAATCCGGGGCCCCTCACCAAAGGTGACATTGGTGGCTCTCGCGGTGGTTTTTGTGGGTATTCGGCACTATGATGTGCCGTGAGCCCCACACACTACTGGACCCTACCCAAGGCCAGTGAAGGCGCGTAAATGCGTTTGCCCGCGTCAACGAAAAAAAAGAAGGTTATGTTGCAGTAGAGGCCGCGACTGATAATGATGGGGTAGCGTGTCCGGGACTCGTACTAGACCTACCTCAGTGATATCATTAACTTGTAGCTATGGATGCATGTTTCTTACTCTTTCACGTAAAAACTACAGGTTTTAATGAACAATAATATAGCGTACACGTCAGAGTATAACGTAGATATTAGAAATGATAAGTGTTGCAAGTTATCTATAGTGCCGGATGACGTGGCGGGTAACAGCTAGTGCACTAAATAACCATGAACATAAATTTATTGGCGTGTAGGCGTCATACAACACACAGCGAGGGCATTAGCATATATAGAGGCCCGCGGCGGGCTTGGCCCGTATACTGCTTGTTTTATTAATAAAAACACAAATTGCGGTTATTTGTGGCCCTACCATCATCATCACCTCGTCGTCCGCCATGATATGACTATAGCAAACAGATAAGTTAACAGATGCAGACAATCCGGATTAGGTGATGAACGTATGAAAATCCAATAATAATTAAAATAGTTCGTGAAATGGACTCCACATTATGTATGTTTAAGTTATAATTTACAAATATTTGTATTTTTACTGAAGGGACGACCGCCGCGGCCCTTGAGCTACAGCCTGGTGCCGGACTCACGGACGCACGGGCAACGGAATCTAAGTAATAGGGTCCCGTTTGTGACCTTACGGTTTAGAACCCAAAAACCATTCGTCATGAAAGAGCTCACAAACACGATATATCTACAGGACAGCTTCGCCAGGTCCCGGCCACTGGCCAGGGCCATAGTGGAGGCCCTGCAGGAGCCGAGTTTCGAGCAGGAGGTGGTGTTCGACTTGAAGAAGGAGAACCAGGCGTATGTCAACAGGACCATGTCGCTGCTCATTAAGTACATAGTCAAGAGGTACTGGGACTCCGCTTGCTCGTTTACTTTCAGCTTTTTTTCTTACAAAATGAATGTAAGTTGACGTGGTCACCACATGTTTGTGTGGTAAGATATCTGAGGGGATTAAATTTTAACAATAAGATCAATCTGACTTTAAAACTGCAAGTTTCCCTATTTTTTTATCAGAATAGTATCAAAGAAAACATAATTTAACAATAAATAATTTTACACGTGTTTACTATCAATGTAGTTTTAAAGTCGGTTTGATTTAATTTGTTGTTAAAATTTAATTATTTTTAATTTCCACAGTTTCTCATGAGTGCAAAGTTCACAACAATATTAATGAATGAAGTCCAAACTGTGGTACTGTGCACCCCCGCACCCCGCGGCTACTGCACGCCGGAAGCAGCGCCCTCGACCTGTCTGGAGCCGAGCTCCATCATCTGATCAACTTCGGACCTTCATTAAATTCTCCTGTTGAAAATACGCAATGAAAACGTTAATAATCGCACTTGACGTACGATTTTCCAAAGGTATCAGACTCTGGTATCCTTACCACAGGACTAGTCTTAAAATATTTCCTTTTCAAAGAAATATCGGAATCGGCACATGAGCGGCGATGTTATCCGCCGCAAGCATAAAACAATTTGTGCCGTCGAATTGAGAAACCTCAGTTCGACTAACTGAGGGACAAAACGTGTTTATTGATATCGTAGTGGTACTTGAGTACTGTATTGGTACTGGCGTCTCCCGCATGATTCTTGCATTAAATTAAATTACATTTTCAACTCCTTTATCTCTTCATGGAAGATTTTTTGAGTCCTCGCATATCAAATTTCCCCTGGATCGGTCCAGCAGTTAGATAAGTCAGTGAATCAGTTAGAACAGTGCATTTAGATCGCACCACCCCTCCCCCTGCCCCCAGGGAGGTGGACAACTATCGCGCGCGCCGCACGGACGCGATCAGCCGCCGCGTCTACTCGTCGCTCGTCATGAAGCTCATCGACATCGCCAAGGTACGCGTTAGAATTTCTACAAATACAACTCATAATGAAACCGTGGAGCGCTACTTGCAGAAGTGAAATGACACGCTAGTATGAAACAGTGCCAAGTGTAAAACTTTCCTGAATATAATTGAAGAACTCGGGGAAATGATTATTTTTTATAGTATAAGGGCGAAAACGAGTAGTCTGTGCCTTACTGACCTGACTACCGGCGCCCTCAGGCATCCGCCCAGAGGGCCGCCGTTACACACTGCACGGACAGCACCGGACAGCGTAGCAGTCACTTTACTATTTGGTAACTATTACCAATGCTTTCCCCAATTTACACTTGGGCAAATCTCTCCAGATAAGCGACAGCGCGAGCGTCGTAAGCAAGCGAACCTATACTTCACAGTGGTATTAAGTATATAAGCGATAAAATATTTCCCATAATTCTTAGGATTTGCCGAAGAACACAAGTGCAGCTAGCCGCATCGAGGCCGCGCACCGCTACTATATGTCTGTGGACAGCAAGGACATGCACGACCGACTGGCAGACGCGCAGGTGTTCCACATGTGCGCCAAGCTGTACGACATCCTGCTTACCGTACGTGCGCCGTGTCAGTAGCACTGCTCACGAGTGCCGCGCTTGAGACTCGCGTCTAAGCTCTACGCTACTACATGGGCTCCCTAGTAGTGTCGGGAACGTTCATCATGGAGGCGACTAGCGAGCGCTAGTAGTAGTAGTACCCGCACAAGATCACGATCGGACTGACCCGTAAAAGTAGCCATAGCAATCTCAACGACCATAATGCTCTCACAGATCACGCCAGACACACGAAGAAACAGTAATCGCCTTACACTTTACGCCGTAATTATTGTGCTCACACGAGTGGAAAGTCCACCACCAGCTGCCCCGATGTGTCGGTCCGATTTGGCTACAAAACAGCGATGTCATTACTAGAAATTATAGTAATTTGAAGGGCATGTGGGCCCACTATTTGATTTGGCCGAGTCTGTTTATGCTCGTATTTTGTTTATTTTCACAAATTAGATCTGTATAATGATCTTACACGCTTGCCTTAGCGGCTAAGTTTAAATTGGGGGTTCGCAACGGGCCCACGTCGGAGAAGACGCCCACAATAAACTCAGCTGCTATCATTCTTTTGGTTGTGATCAGAACTTCACTTTAATTATTTTACATTTTTGTCATTTATAAAATCCTTTACTTTGTAATAGTATTTCGATATGAGTTTCTCTTTAACCATAGCTTTAAATTTATTAATCGACAAATCTGTTATATTACAGGGAATTTTATTATAAAAACGTATTCGATTACCCGTAAATGAATTATTGACTTTCTGGAGCCTTGAGGAGGGCACCGCGAGCTTATTCTTATTTCTAGTATTGATATTGGAATTAGATTACATTTCTTCTTGAACTTTTCTATATTTTTATGGACATACATAAGATTTTCAAGTATATATAGGCCATGTAATGTCATAATTTTTGCAGTTTAAAATTTAGTTATTTAAATATATTTTTTTAAATTTTACTTATTTCCTTAAGCTACTGAAATGGAGTCATATTATATATCGCACAAGTATAATAAAGTACCTCCACCAGGCGCCCAGTATCCTGTCCGAGCTCGGCACGTTTGAGCGCCTGACTCCGGACAAACTCATGAGCACGCTGCACGAGATACAAGTGAAGCCGGTGCATCTGGCCATCGCTTTAATAATTCAGGTAAATGTCCTCATACAATTCGAGCCCCGGTCAATATCCTAATATCTTATTCCCGAATTATATCCGCAGAGGTTGGAATTGTTTCGAATAGGCCAACTGAAACCCTTTTGGTCGCTGGCGTCGAGAACGTTTCGTGTTTTTAAATGCCGGTCGCACTGAATAGCCAATATACAAAGCTTTGAATGGCAAAAGTAAAAATGTTTTCGAGTAAAATCTTAAAAGAATTTTAGAATAAATTGTGTAATATTAGGATACTTTGATGCTTTGCTAAGGTAACCTTCTAGTTACATAGCACCATGACGTCATGGCTGTGTTGTCGCGCTTCATCCGTTTCATTACTGTACAAAGTAACGAAAATACTGCGCTGTCGTAAAGTATTGTTGTTAGGGGCGACGGCACTTTTATATCCTAGAACTCCGATTGCTCTGTGGCCTCTAACAGTAAAACAATACTAAAAATAAAAACTTTCCGTCATAAAAGTGTAGAACGAAGATATTCCTCTAAGACAGAGTGTTTATTGGATGATTGTTTTATAAGTGTAATACCTGAGGAATTACAGGTAACACCAGTAACACAGGAAACACCAGTAACGTCGATAACAACAGTAACACCAGTAAGACCGGTACCAACAGTAACACCGGTAACACTAGTAGCACTAGTAACGTCGGTAACAGCGTTAACACCAGCAATGCCGATAATACCAGTAACAACGATAACACCGCCAACACCAGTAACACCGGCACCACCAGTAACACCGGCAACACCAGTAACACCGGCACCACCTGCAGCACCGGTAGCACCAGTAACACCGGCAACACCAGTAACACCGGCACCACTAGTAACACCAGTATCACCAGTGACACCGGTATCACCAGTAACACCGGCGACACCAGTCCCACCGGTAATACCAGTATCGCCGATAGCACTACGAACACCGGTACCATCAGCATCTCCAGTAACACCGGCAACACCAGTCCCACCGGTAATACCAGTATCGCCGATAGCACTACGAACACCGGTACCACCAGCATCTCCAGTAACGCCGATAACACCAGTAATACTGGTAACACCCGGGACATTTACGGGGTTGGTAGACATTTTCCTCCTTTAAGGACAATGTTATTTCCCAGATGACTTTGTATGAAATAGAGAGGACAAAGAAAAACAGGCGGAGGGTCTTTTGCCCGGGGAGCGAGGATGGGAACTTGATCCTAGTGTATTGTTCCAAAGTTGGTAGGTTTGTCCTACGGAACGGGGTAACCCTTCTGTGTCAGTCCCTTAGAGGACTAAGTAGCCGTCGAGGTGCCCTGGTGAAATGTAGTTCCGGCGGCAGTCATGGTACTCGTGTCGGATTTTGTATGTGTTCGACAGTAGAATGTGCCACGAGCCCTACACACCACTGAACCCCACCCAGGGCAGGTGATAGCGTGAAATGCGTTTCCCCGGGTCAACATAAAAATTGTTAATGAAAGCTATAGGCTATGTGCCAGGAAGTGACTACTAATGGGACCCGAGTTACATGGGTAAACCTGCTGTTTCACTGTTATCCCTCTTATATATTTATGTCGTTATTATATACCACAAGCATTTACCAGGCCACACAGAAAATATAACGAGGAACAGATTGTACATATACACCACTGACTTTATTATTTGTTCTGAAAATATAATTATTTACAAGTAAAAAAGGTACGATACGATTGTAAAATGTCCCTCAAATATTTTACGACCTATTTCTAATCCTAGCCTAGATCCAAGGCAACCATGTATTTACGCGTTGTCGATATTTAGGCGTGGTCGACTAACTTTACGGGATGAAAAAAGAAGTGACCGCCCTTTAACGGCTTTTACGGAAGGAACCGTGCAACAGTCTATTTTATCATTATTATTATTAAAAGCAGTGATAACTTTAATTCAAGGCAATAAGCTCATAACTTATCAGGAGATTCAACACATAATACAGATTAGATCGGGATCAGGATGCGCACAAGAACGTTTACATGAACAACTTCGCGTCGAGGGGACAATCTCACGCCGGTTGCCGCACAACCTCATTCAGACACGGGAATAGGCCCACCATTCCATGGTGCTCTGAAGTGATTGATAAATTTGATGTAGGCTCGTATCGGCGTATTTACATCATTACAGGTGATAAGTTCTGGATTTATCGACACGATCCAGTGATGAAAGGGCAGTCGACTGTTTGGGTGTATCAAAACGAAGTGACACCTACCGAAGTGAAACTATATCGCCAGATGACTTCTTGCTGTCAAATCCTTTACGGGAGCAAGAAGCATTAACACTGGTTGGTGTACTACCAAATGCTTGTCAGAAGCTTTTTCAGTTGCGAGAAATAAGCTACCAAACGCAGGACTCTGTGGTTACTGCTTTCCCATGACAACGCGCTCGCGCACACCGCGCTTGTCTTGATAACGCGAGAAACACATTTACACGCTTTGATCGACCCTAAGTGGGATCTAGTGGTGTATGGGGCTTGCGGCAATTTATAGTGCTGAATGCCCACAAAAACCACCGTGAGTGCCATCAGTGTCGTCTTTGGTGATGTGTCCCAGAATTACATTTCATCAGGGCAACTCAACGACTAGTTAGTCTCCTAATAGGGGCCGTCGCTTCCTTCGCAGAAGTGTTACCCACATCACAGGACAAACCTACCAACTTTGGAACAATGCAAGAGGGTGAGGTTTCCATTCCCGACCCTTGCCCCGGGGGCAAAAGCGTCTCCTTCTGTTGCTCTTCTGTCGCCTCTTCTTAAAAGAGCTTTAGCGTACCAAAGCTTGTGCCATGGTTGGGCTTACAGTCCTAACCTAGCAACTTGTGAGTTCTTTATATCGCCTAAAATTAAAAATCTGCTCAAAACGGTACAATTTTTATTCCCAATTAGATGAGCTGTCAGCGTTTGAACAAGATAGAGGTATCTATGGTGGATTGACCAAAAGTGTTTTTGTTCCAGTTAAGGCTAATGAAACTTGTTGTTAAGGCTGGTGAAGAGTACTGAGGTACATGGGTCAATCACTACAACATTGTTTTCTAGTTTTGCTACGTATAAATGACATGACCTCGGCGGGATTCGTACTCTACACACGCGTAGTGGTAACACAGCAACGTGTATTTATGTTACGAGTATAAGTCAAATATCAATTCCGTCCCCAGTACCACTTGCGCGACACCATCAACTACGCACTGCAGGCGAACGCAGCGGAAGTACTCGCCACCAAGCCGCAACTGGTGGGGCCGCCGGTAGTCGACCTGGTGAAGGCGCTGGCCTCGAGGCTGCTGCCACTAGCTGAGCTCGTAGACCTGCACGTGACGCACGCGAGCCCCGTCTTCAAAGACAACTGTCCGTCGACGTGGCTGGGTATTGTCAATACTAATTGAAAATAAAAATTATTTCAAAACCACTATCGTCCTTATTAAGGCAGACCTTTGAGAAACGGTCTAGTTTTGTCTGCTTTGGAGCTAATACTGTTAGGCGTTACATACAGGGCATGAATCTTCATCATAAAGTATTAATGTGTACTGTCTCACAGACTGACACATCAAAGTCCGAACAACTGAATGTTCACGCCACAGTTGCACCTGTCCAAAATCTCTCCTACCGAAACTGGTCTGCTTCTGCGTATAGAGGTACACCAGGCTGTATTCTATGTTTGTACCACATGTAATCTGGAGTGTTCCGTAGCGTTTGCGTAACTGTATAACAAACATATATACATAACATTCGCAGCAACGACACCCATTAAATATAGAGAACAGTTTAGATGTGATAACAATCTAGAACACCTTGGTATACTTGGTACCTTACATATCACAGAAGAATCTGTTGCGTCTTAGCAGGTAGTGCATACACTTGAAGAAAGCCTCGAAAAAACAAATCTGTGTAGCATAAAACCGAATACAGCTAGGCTGCCACCGTCACGTATACGGTATGATACGACCTGTCGTAATACAAGTTCAATGCTCATTTATTTCATGACACGTGAGCATGAAATATCATTGAGTGTCCTATCCGCTATGAGCAACAAACGTTAAACATGACATTCCCTACTTGTACCGTACGTGAGCCCGGAACCAGTTTACTGGTGATAACTATTATGTAGTAAACAGTTGTTAAGCCTTCTTGGCGATGATCAAAAAGGGAATAACTGTCAGGAGACGGAGACACGTCATGTACAGATTTATGAGCTAAATAATGTACCGCTACATCAATAGAATAACGTCTAGATGTGGGAGGAAGGACGTTGGTCTGTTCTAAAGAGAAGTAATCTATTTTATTATTACGCTACAAGTACTATCTCTCTTCCAGCATTCGTATCCTCTGTTGCATCATTGTCCTGTCCATTGTCACTTGCGCTGTGCTATGGTGCGTCGATATGTCGATATGTTAAGGAGATAGACCGAGCACTTTCCATTTTCACTGAGTCACCTGGAACTCCTCAAGATATTGCTCAAGATCATGTTCCAACGCTCCACTTCTAAGTCCCGATGAGGTTCAGTAGCTACACGCTGTCAAGTATAGGTGAATTTGCCCTTAAATACTTAGTCTGCCATAGATACTGCTACAATTAAAAATGAAACATTTGAATTTGGAATCAGTCATTTTTATACGATTGTTCATTGTATTTTCTAATTTTGAAGTCAATACATTGTACAATATTTTGCTATATTAAAAAGGAGTGGTGTAATAAAAAGAACTGAATTACTGTGTGCATTATACAAAGTCGGTATGGAGCCGAATGCAATTTTTAAAACTCTCCATACATTTGCCATTGGTCAAATGTTTGTATATCGGGCTATTAATATGTATAATGAGACTTCCTCTGTTTGTGTCAGAGAAAGATCTGGCCGTTCACGAAGTGTTCGTACGAAAAAGGTGGTCAAAGCAGTAAGGGAAAGAATTCAAAGAAATCCTGTCCAAAAGCAAAGAATTTTACCTCGGGAAACGCGCACTGATTAACAGATGAGTTAAAGATAAATAGGGTAGTAAAATCGAAACAACAACAAGGGAGGTCACAGAAAAAATAATTTCAGAATTATTTTTACAACTGAGCAACATTTTAACAAACAAAATGAGCGTGTTTATGCTCAAAGCCTAAGAAAGTTCCCAGTTAGTCGACGGAGGGCAACGTGGGCATTGTCCGACTTAGCGATTGTTTGATCACAACCAAACCATCACTATGAAGGAGTGACTGAGCCATATTTTTGTGAAAAATGTATCAAAACGTTGACGCGGGTGTACCAATAATTATTAAATTAAATAATTCTTGAGAAGATCTTTAAGCACCAAGGGGCTGTCTTGTACCCGCAACGAATTTAATCTGAATTAATTAGGTGTAGTCAGGAACTCCCGTTTCCATACCTAGTGAAAGCAGTATAACATTGCAACGACTTGCACAAGCCAAGAAAATGAGAGGGTAACATGGTGTTATCTCGATAACACCATGTTATGTATGTATGTTCAATAATCAAGTATGGTCCTGCCAGCAAGACTCGGGGCCAGATCGTAAAGTTTGATCCACCCAATCTTGGTTTTAACAGCTAGTTTTCAATAATTTCTGCAGCTGAATAAGGTTTTGCTTTGGTTTTTTTTTTTCAAATTTTGTTACATTATTGAAAAGTTTTCGAACATGTCATATAGCCTGTGTTCAGGACTGATACTGTAGAATTCTAATGGTAAAAGTATTTTTCAAATCGGTCCAGTAGTTTCGGTATCTGTTCAATGGAAACAAACAAAGAAATGTTTAATGTTTATAATACTAGTATAGACGTGTCCAATGTTTATCCAGATCAGTCAGCAGGAGAGCAGGAGCCCTCGTGTGTGTTCCGAGGTTACGTTACTCAGTGTTACTCAGTGTTACTCAGTGTTACTCAGTGTTGCTCAGTGTTACTCAGTGTTGCTCAGTGTTACTCAGTGTTACTCAGTGTTACTCAGTGTTGCTCAGTGTTACTGAGTGTTACTCAGTGCTACTCAGTGTTACTCAGTGTTACTCAGTGTTACTCAGTGTTACTCAGTGTTGCTCAGTGTTGCTCAGTGTTACTCGGTGTTACTCAGTGTTACTCAGTGTTACTCAGCCGAGGTAGTCATAGTGTTCCCCCGCTCACGCTGTCTCGATTCCATCGCCGTTTACGAACACTTATTTCACATTTTATAATATCATATATAAAAATACCTACCTCGTTCATTTCTACGTCGTGAGCATATACAAACATACTCTCCTTAGATAAAAACATTATTATATTTGGTATTTGTTTCTGTGTTACCCGTTACAACCTTCAGGTTAGCAGTAGCATGATGAGTCGCGGGCTCACAAGTGACGACTGGGGCCCGCAAGTAACGACTCGAACCCACACGTAACGACTTGGCCCTACACGGACCCACACGTAACGACACGTAAATTCACAGCCTACTATTACGACAGACCTTGTAGAAGAAGACCCCTGAAAAGGAGTATTATATGTTAAGTCACTATCAATCACTTTTGTGTGCTCGCATACGTTTTTATTAGACACCGGCTGATTTATAGACGACAACGCACGAGTAGCCGCCGGCTGAGCCCGGCTCGGTGCTCCCTGGAGCTCACAGCCGCGTGGCCACAGAAACGGCGATCGCACGATGCGCCTGCTACAGCCAGTTCTGCTGCGCTGCAGTAGTACCTAATTTATTCTTATTAAATTCGTTGACAAGACAGCTTTATCTGTTCCCTCGGTCTCCCTGAGATCATATCGAAGGTTTTAATTGGCTGCCGTTGCCGATGTTGGTTAGACAGGAGAAGCAGCGGTGGGCTCAAATAATAAGCAAACCCGATCAAAAAAACTTGGACGAGGTCAAAGAGTGCCCATATTTGAGCAAATGAAAAAGGAATGAAGATTTATACAACCTTCGGGATTTTTCCCGTCTGAGACCTACTTGATGGATGGCAAATGCTCAGGTGCTGACCATCCTTCGGACGTACTAAAACCCTTCATTATCACCCAGGAGGCGACCTCTGGGCGTCGTCCACAGAGAAGAAGTCTCCCATGCTAACTTACATAACTTATTACGTAGTTGTAAATGGGTGACATAATTCTGACAGTTTCGATCAAGTCACATTCTATTATGTTTATGATTTCACAGTGTTGCACATTGCAATAAAATTTCTTTAAGTACATTATGCAATCCCGAGGAGTCGGATGCTCGTCAGCAACTTTGAATGTAGCCTGGAGTGGAGCCTCTGACCTGGCTACACCCCTCATTTGTCTAAGAGCACCCGGCGTCACCTACCGCGTGGTGATGTGGTTACAACAACAACCTGGCTTGTGACCGATCTTGTGGCCACTGGAGGCTGCACCAAAAACTGTCATTCTGCACCCTGTGCTATTATAAAAAAAAAGATAGGTATCGGTCCTCGAGCATTACCTTCAACGAATTTTGTATGTCGTGGCTGTATATTTATATAGCCACGGCATACAAAATATTGCAGATCTGTTTACAAGCTAAAACAGAAGCAGGAGGAAATAGATTTTCCTTACCAGAGAGATCATAAAAACTATTTGGTGGATATGATATTTTCGATAGTCAATTTCCGTTGTCTTATGTGGGGGTACGCGTCCCCCCCACCCTTTTCCTTTCCGCCCCTTCCCCTTCTGCCACAATAAATAACGTGTTGCAGATTTTTGCGCGGTCAGTACGCATGAGGTGACGATGTACGATAAAATCTAGAGAGCATTTTTAAGGAAGTTCAAAATGTGAGATCCCAATCCCAGGGAGGAGGATGGGAAAAATAATAAGACATTTTTCTGTAGAAAATATAGTATAGGTAGCCCAACGAGCAATAGCAGTATTCTTTTGACGACTTATCCACAGTATTGACATACAGGTGGGTTGCTCTCCTGTACACCTTTTTTGTTTGTTGACGCGGGGAAACGCATTTGCGCGCCTTCACTGGCTTTGGGTGGGGTCTACTCATGTGTGGGACTCGCGGCATATGATAGTGCCCACAAAAACCACCGCGAGTGCCATCAGTGCCGCCCTTGGTGAGGTGCCCCGGAACAACAAATCATCAGGGCACCTCGACGGCTAGTCAGCCCCCTAAGAGACCAACTCCACCTCCACAGATAGGGTTGTCCTGTAGTCCCACCGACTTTGGGACAGTGCAATGGGGTGAGGTCCCCATCCTCGCCTCCTACACCGTGCGCAAAATCGCCTCCCCCTTTTGCTCTTTGGTACCCTCTTCTTATAAGAGGGATACCGAGAGCGATTCCTCCTCCTGATCTTTAGCCCCCTCTTGCTATTAGAGGAGTGCAAAGATTCCCCTCGGTTCAATTGGCTTCGCGTGGGTCCACACCAGGCTACTAAGCCCCACTGCCGCGACAAGGCTTGAACCATGGTGGAGTTCTCCCGTACACCTAACGTGCTACTCAGAAACCGCACCAAACGCGACGGCATAGTTGGCAGTTTACAGCGGTGTATTGTGCCGGCCCAATTCGACTGCAATGCAGCATGGCACTACATCTTAGAATGTCGAGGCTTAACCTCGGATCCTGCAGATGTTTAAGAGCGGTAGTTGCTATCATTATAGCAACTGGTCGATTACTCGTTACATAGTAAAATCCTTTACACAACTATTTGTGTCACATAACTGGTTGTGCGAAGGAAGAACAGCGCCGTCCCGAGCTCGCGCCTCGTACCGTGGTCGCAGCAGCTTGCGCCGGCGCGCGCGCTCCTCGCGCGGCGCGGTGCTAGTGTAGCCAGAGCGCATCTATTTATAATGTTAGATCGACGGCGCGCGGTAGCACCGAGTGCTGACTGCCGAGCGCTGTACAAATAACGCTTTTCGGTGGCTCCTCCGCTACGCGGCACGAATGTCAAATACGTTGTTTGTTTTTTTTTATTAATAAATTTGGCACGTCAATGGTTTCGCTTATGAAGCCATTATAAACTTTACGCTTCTATAAATGTTTGCGGTGGCTTTATTAACATAAAAACTAAGGATTGTTTCACACTTTGTTCATGTGGTGTACACTCTATTTGTTCTTGGACTAATTTCGGTAAATGCGAAAATCTTGATACCAAAATGCATGTTGTATTTTATAAATAAGTTATTTGTTACCAACATTCAAAGTGGTACGGTAATTACTTCATCGCAGCCGAAGTGCGCGGCCACATAGCACCGGCGTGAAGTGCCGTTTACGTAGACGAGGTTCATTCAGTTCGAAAGAGCCCGGCGGGCGGGCGGGCGGTACACAGGGGGGTGACTGACTGACGACTGCTCATATAAAATAGAAAAAATGTGCAAAATGTTATCTACGGATGCGATGTACGCAGAGTTATGACGGAAGCAAATATTACGTCAGACCGACGTGGTCAATGAACCCGGCGCCGCTGTGCGCTGGCGGTCTATGTGATCATCCTTTATCATCGAACAGAACAACTCGTGCAATTTGTAAGTTGCGAACTTGTTCCACGCAACAATCAAGCATTGTGCCGCTATCGGACGCCTCTCGCCCGTCGCGTCACGCCGCGCGCAGAGCTCGCTTTGTCCCGCCGATGATAAATAACACAGCTTCTATTAAATGTTCAACTGTTGACGTGCGAGTTTAGATTTGGTACGTGAAAGCGGGGAGAAGATAATTGGCTGCTCTCGTTGGCTGATTCGATCATTAAGTTGGAGGAATATAACACCTTGCTCACGCTCGGTTCACTAGTGCAGCTTGAATCCGTTGTAGGGGTGTCGAATGTATCCAGTACCTACCTCGTATATGCTTGATATATATATAATAATATATCAAGCATATACGAGGCACGTCCTACTTAGGGCAGGTGTCACATTTTATTTAACAGGTTAATTTCAATAAAATATTAAATTTCGGTTTCACATTTTCTGTAGAAAATGTTATGTAAACAAGTATTCAGTAGTTAAGAGTTAAGTATTGTACGCGTCATTAACGCTTTAACAATAACCAAAGCTACTGGCGCTCAAAGTATTTGCTAATGTTGCCAGAAAAACTACGGGCGTCAAGTATTTGCTAATGTTGCCAGAAACACTACAAGCGTCAAGTATTTGCTAATGTTGCCAGAAACACTACAGGCGTCAAGTGTTTGCTCATGTTGCCAGAAACACAACAGGCGTCAAGTGTTTGCTCATGTTGCCAGAAACACTACAGGCGTCAAATGTTTGCTCATGATGCCAGAAACACTACAGGCGTCAAGTATTTGCTCATGTTGCCAGAAACACAACAAGCGTCAAGTGTTGGCTCATATTGCCGGAAACACTACAGGCGACAAGTGTTTGCTCATGTTGCCAGAAACACTACAGGCGTCACGTATTTGGGGGATGCTACTAGTTGTATTATTTTTTACCTTTTAAAAAGTTTCTATGTTTTATTGAAATTATTTAAAATTATTTTAGTCTTTTCTCTTTCAGTGCTTTCTATTAAATTAAACTTTGATTTCTTAAGTTTACGCGAATGTTACACTTTATAACAAAGCTAAATTAAAGGATGTTATCGTTTTTAATTACTATACAATCCCGACGTTCATGCCAGTCCACCGTCACCATGATATCATAAGTCTTTTGTAAAATACTTAAATAAACCACGACGGAGTCCATTAAAATAGTTTTATTATAATACATTTTAATGTTAATAATACAAAGTCAATGTCCATTCACTTCATTGAATGTTAAAAATGAAAGCAATCGATGTTCGTTTGAATTAACATTTACCGCGATAATTTGAGTTTAGCCACTGCGTGACGTTTGTAATGTGATTTAACTGAGATGTGCCGTACTTATCTATATCTATATCCGTAGGTATCATTTGGTAAATTTAAATGTTTAAACAAATTGAAATACCTGATGACTAAGAAGAAAATAACCATATTTTTAGGTCGGTGCAATTGTAGCCCCTAAGTTGTAATTACGTACATCGTAAAGAAACATCCTAACATCACTGTTAGTAATGCATAATTTTATATATAAACACGCGCTTAGCAGCATAAATAAATTCACATACTCATATGTTATCCTTTATCCAACAGATTCACACACAATCAGTTCAAACCAATAAACAATAATTTATTTTCTTTTAGTTAAAATGTTAAAATTCCGCATATTTTAATAATATTTCTTTTTTGTATAAAGACTAATCATTTTTGATCAAGTTTACTGACAGGATCATGTCGATTCTTTCAGCGTTACGTTATTGAGATACTCCTGCCCATACTCCTGCCGTTAAACATCCCTCGCCCTCTGCTGGCCGCCGCTAAAGGCTTGCACGTAACCCTATTTCCCCAACCGGTCATATTGACCCCATACATCGTTTCCACACCACGCTTAAGGTTTTTCTATTCGTGTGATGCGTTGGTTACGACCGAACCCTCGGTCATGGTCAGAATGTGGAGCTACAAAAAGTTCAGCTTATGTATTGAATAGAACATAGGCATTAAACCAACTATTTAATAAATTATTTTGTTCAGTGGTCAGCTTTATTGCAGATTCTGGAGATTTAGGGTTCAATTCATTAAATTAATATTTTGTTATAATAGAAAGGCTAAACGAGCACTCCAGGTGACTATCGATGTCAGTAGTAATGTGATATAACATGACAATATACATCGCCGATGGCTAATGCTATCACGTTGACAGTAGGTAGCAGGAGGTGTATGGGCGTCGGTAGACATCAAACCGCCGCACAGTAGTTGTCACCGCCCCCCTCCCTCACCCCTTGTTAAAAACTCCTCATTAGACTCACGTTAAATCATAACATAAAGGAAATATAACGGCGCCTTTAAAACACATTTTATGCGTTATTTTATACACAACCACTACGTGCCACAATCGCTAACCGACAATCAACTGATTCAATTAAATCTGAATCTCGCGATTAGCGCTCTCATCCCTATTCGCAATCGTAAAAAGATTACGGCTCATAAAAGTTGCTCTTTCATTACGGCGAGGGTCGGGAGGGGTCCACGGATGCGGTGCTTTGCGGAGCGGTAGTTTTGTCAATCGTATGCTAATTATATTCTTCTGATATATTTATGTACGCGGTAGGTAGTTTTGTCAGGTGTATGTTAATTATATTCTTCTAATATATTTATGTAATTGGTCGGTGGATTTGTCAGGCGTATGCTAATTATATTCTTCTAATATATTTATGTAAGTGGTCGGTAGTTTTGTCAGGCCTATGCTAATTTTATTCTACTAATATATTTATGTAAGTGGTAGGTAGTTTTGTGAGTAATATGCTAATTATATTGTTCTGATATATTTGTGTAAGTGGTGAGTAGTTTTGAGAGGCGTATGCCAATCATATTTGTGTTAACTGATAGGTAGTTTCGTGAGCCATATGCTAAACAAATACTGTTACAATTAAAAATAGCAAAACATTACAGTTGAACTTGGAATCTGACATTTTTATGCGATTGTTCATTGTGTTTTCGCCAAAATATTGTACATTTTACGGTATTAAAATGGATTGCATGATAAAGGGAACAAAATATCTGTGATTACATTACAAAAAGTAGACATTGGCTCCATGTCCAATGCAATTTTTAAAACTCCATATACTTGGTATTAGTCAAATGTTTGTGTACCGGGCTATTGATAGATACAATGAGACTTCCTCTGTTTGTGTAAGCAATAAGGGAAAGAATTCAAAGAAGTGCTGTCCAAAAACAAAATATTTTACTTCGGGAAATCAAGATAGCACCTAGAGCCATGTCGCGTACTTTAAATCTCTTAAAGTACGCGACACGGTTCTAGGTGCTTCGGACTTGCAGCCAATAAGGTATGCACTGGTCATTTCTTTAATGATGAATTAAGTGTAATGTTAGTTGTGAAGGAGTGACTGAGCCACATTTTGTGAAAAAGGTATCAAAACAACGGCCCAAATTTTTCCTAAAGGAGGTAATTAAACCCCTCAATAACACCATATATGGAACTGCCAGTAAGACTCGGGACCAGATCATAAAACTCGATCCACCCGACTTTGTTAGAAGAAACGTTCCGGACTTGATCAGAGCTGAAGACTACCCCCTACCTATATCTAGTCCCGACCTCAATGCGCTAGATTTTGATTTATGGTCAGTTTTAGACCAGAAACCAAAATTCAGCTTGTTCTAACCGCCATGATAATTTTCCCTACAAAAATCCATACAATTG
>JAFELO010000988.1:235413-252133 GCA_017140195.1 Eumaeus atala
TACGTAGTACATACACATATGCTCGGGCGCGAACGAGCAATTACTATGCTGCAACAGCATCACCTACACAGCCGACCAGTGATAAGTACTGTCGTTTTAGTGTGATGGTTAACCCATTCGGAACTGGTGAATTTGGAGTATGTATATAGATATATTAGTTAATAATAATAATAATAGAAGAATTGTAACCTATAGGAAACTGAATATATATTAATATTAATTTTATCGCTATGTATGCTCTTATCATCCCTCAAAGAGCCGTTTAGCAGGGGGCGGGGGGCAAGAGGCAGGGACATGACACTGAAGGAAAACGAATACTTCAACGAATATGCAAAGCAATACGTGTTAGGTACGATCACGAGACCAAACGACCCGACAATTATGTTGTGAAGCAGTGTCTTACCAAGGTTACAATGAACGGAGCCAGTGCAAGACCACAGACAACCTGACAAAAGTCTGGCGAGAGATGAAGGGCCTTGGCCTTGAAGAAGACCGACCGGAGGACAACATGGCGCCACATGATAGAGGAGGCTGATCCGTCGTAACGAGACCATCCAGACAACTTCTCGTTACCTGCCACTTCCACTCCAGAGATCAGTCCAGTCAGATAAGCTCCACGTCCTCCCATTTACAGATACTCACTTGTAAAACTTCAACTCAACCGCTCACCAAGAAGGGGAACGAATTCGACTCGCTCATTTGATCACGGACGGAGCGGGACACGAGAAACTAAACAAAGGCTTGTAATGTGTAAGGGAAATAAGCGAAATATTGTCTCATACGTTATTTCTTACGGTCTAGCGTCGGCTAAATTTGGGTTAATTATAAGTCAAAGAGCAACAAGAGCAGTAAAACTACAGCGAACTGCTCGCAGGGTGGCAGGCTCGTTAACAGCGGACAGCTGCTCCGCTAACCGCGCACTTAAACTGATCACACTTCGACTCCACACTAAAAGTTTCCATTTTAACTTTTTATTCAAATGTTTGGCGGAAAACTACCATCACATGAAATTCATGCTCATTTGTCCCTGATAGTGTGTTAGTAGCATAGGGAGAGTTTACATCGTACCGACCTGAAGTGGTATGCTGTCATGTTTCGTGCGATCTGTGAGAGTCCCGATGCGCCGCTCTACTGTGCAGGAAGAGGATACATCTGCCTTTTTCCCTTTGCATTATTGAAACTAATATGTTTATAATAAAAAAAGCAATTGTTAGCTCGTGATAAAAGTCCGAGCTCCAGCTGGGGGGGGGGGGCGTCAGACAACACTCCGGATGTGAACTACAACAAAGTATATATATGCAAGAAATAATGAGACTGTTTTTAGTTGAGTTTTACTTTAGAGACAGATAGCTCCTTACACTAGGCAATCTACCACCAACAAATGACTGTTACGCTGACGCACTCCGTATGGCGTCTAAGTGCATACAGACATGGTAACGTAACCGCTAATTGTTATGTGCTTGTCTGCGTGAACAATGTACAATATACATACACGCATAAAAGTGTTTAATAGCCGAAGGCTAAGTGCCAAATGTTTCCGCAGCACTCAATATCGCGCATGCGAAGGCACCGCTCGTAAAAATATTGCTTTTTACATGAAAATATTCTAATTGGAATTTAAAACAATGAACCTGAATGCAAACCGCTTCACACATAAATTTGAAATTTTTAAACGCCTGACCACAGAAACTCTCTAAAAAGAAAAAAAACATTTCTCTTTCGTAGTCGGGTCGGGGGACCTTATTGCTATCAATATTTTTACTATTCCAGTTTTATTTTGTCCACTCGGACACATCAACAACAGAAGAAATGAAATGTAATGAATGCTTTTTAGGGAGATTTTTTTAGATTTTTATCACTTCAATATTTTGAAGTTGAGTAGCAAGTGCCTTCAGCACAGTGTCTGGGGAAGCGATGTGCGTTATTGTTGAGATGCTGCCAATTAGAACGCCTCGCGAAGAAAATCGACAACAAGGAGCTGAAGAATAACAGAACAGCGTGCACCCGCAGCGGCATGCTTCCATATTCAATACCAAGCATCAACGGTTGCCTACGCCGGAATCATGGAGAAGTCACTTACTGTCTGACACAGACGCCTTCAGGACAGGGTTACTTCGAGTACACACCGCGGTGCCCGTGCACAATTCAATAACGAGACGCTGAATAATTCGTGTCTATCCAGAGATACTTTTAATTTGGAATAATTAAAATTTTGAACAGAGCGCAAACCGTTTCGTATAAAAAGGCGGTAAACACTTACAATGAAAGTGCGTGTAGTAAATAGAAATCGTAAGGAGTCTATTTTGAGTGATGAATGGAAGCATTGTTTGCGGGCAGCGCGCTGGTGGCGGCGCGCGCTGGGACAATGGACTGTTAAACGGTTTTAAGGATTTATGCCGCATATAATCAGGCGTAGCCTGAATCTACGAGCGAAATTTTAAATAATACTCTACGCCTTATATAACATATTGTGGAACCTTGCGGTTGTATTTAAATAAATAAAATCAAATCGCAGCATCTAATCGTTCTGTTAAAATGCATAACGTGAAGTATATGGAAGATAGAGATAAAGTGTATTTGTGTTTAGTCGATCCACTCGATGATGGCGACACGACTAAGTCCTCTAAGCAGCCGCTAACGAGCACCCTTGCTCCGGCACCGGGTGTCCGGGGACTGCTGCACTGACACATCACTGTCCCTACAGCTCGCAGCTCCCCCAGTTCGAGCTACTTCTTGTGGCTCACGTCCGGACCGGGGTCGAGAATATCTCCACTTTTTCACATTTACCAAGACATTTATAACACGCTTTTTCAAAATCCAAACGTTTTTGTTACTTTCAAGTTGAATTCAAGTATGAATCATACGAGGTGAATGTGATACTCTACCGCGATCACAGCCCGAGACGGCGCTGAAAGAACCGACGAACAAGCGTCAGCGGCTCATCTTTTTGCTATATTCATATAAATTTTGAGGGCAACCGCAAACTTATCAAAATAAGCCTCTACAGCTCCTGCAGCGTGTACAGCCCCTGCAGCCTCTACAGCCCCTGAAGCCTCTACAGGCCCTACAGTCTCTACAATCCTTACAGCCTCTACAGCCAATACAGCCTCTACGTCGCGTACAGTCCCTACGACCTCTACAGCTCCAACAGCCCCTGCAGCCTCTACAGCCCCTGCAGCCTCTACAGGCCCTACAGTCTCTACAATCCTTACGGCCTCTACAGCCAATACAGCCTCTACGTCGCGTACAGTCCCTACGACCTCTACAGCTCCAACAGCCCCTGCAGCCTCTACAGCCCCTGCAGCCTCTACAGGCCCTACAGTCTCTACAATCCTTACAGCCTCTACAGCCAATACAGCCTCTACGTCGCGTACAGTCACTACGACCTCTACAGCTCCAACAGCCCCTGCAGCCTCTACAGGTAAAAGTATTTTTATAATTCTACTTTGAGTACTCAATTTTCAACAATTTCAAAATATTTTCCTTCTCAATATAATTGCATAGATTTGAACACCCGCCCAGTCCCGTATGGCATAGTCACTGTACAAATAAGATCATTACTTTGACATTGTTGCTTTTTGCGTTTCTATTTGTCTTCTTGGTCCATGTGACGGTCTCACTATAATAAGATGTGGGTTTCGTTCCACACGAGATGGAACATGACATGGTTTTGACAATTACTAAAAATAATCCTAAAACCTGACGCAGGCACATTTTATCTGAATGTGCCGTCTGCAGCCTGAAACATATCGAGTTATATTCTTACTGTTAGTCTCACACAGCGAAGTGTACAATTAAAATTTATAACATCGGGACACTGACTCAGTTTAAACATCGACTCGTCCGTAGCACACGCATCGAATACCAAATGATATTTATACTTTCATACCATCCAATATATGCTGCTACGAATAGACCACTCGACAAATTGCTTACAGTAAAAAGGGTGTTGCCATCAGCCAAATGTGATTACGTACATCTTTATTGTTTGAACAAATCTTATTTTTGGATGTCTCCTTCTTCTTTTTATGATGATCTTGAGTTATCCCTCTGCCTGCCCCGTAAGGGAACTCTGGTGAAGATGTGTTGTCGTTGTTATAACAGTAATCGTTATATATAGAGTTTTATAACAGTAATCCTTATATTAGCTAAGATGCCTTGTCGGCTGTACGCGACTGGAAAAGTTCCTCGCACCACGGGAAACCTTCCCACGTATTCTTTAACATAATAGTAATTTTTTTCTGTTTTTTTTTCTATCGAGCACGGCCTCTATTGTACACCATAAAAATAGGGCTACCTACATTGTTTTTAGGTGTTTGCATATCACAGACTATCGACCACTCCGTGTGTGTGTGTGTGTCGCAGTGACGAAAACAAGGTCATCGCCTACGGAATCTACTCATAAGCCTATTAGACCTTCATTAGATTAACGTCCATTCATTGTCCGTCGGTCATTTTGCTTTTATTGTAAAAATTGCTTTATTTAAAAAATAAGCATTACTTAGTCTAAAATATAAGTAGAATTTGGCGCAGGTAATGTGTTCATAGTACCGTATGCATCCGGTGCGTCTTGTTCTTGGATTAAAGTTCAATTGCATACTGCTCAGAGACTCCAAAGTGTACTGAAGCTGCTGTGAACCAAGGGGTCCAGTTGCGAGGTGGACGGGCGGGTGAGCGGCGGCTCATGCTGACGGAGCACAAGGCACCTGCGCTCTCTAGTAGCGATTTGTGTAGATGACAGCGGACTCAGGTTGGAGGAGCGCGAGGCACCCGAGCTCTCTGATAGCGGGTTGTGCAGATGACAGCGGACTCAGGTTGGAGGAACGCGAGGCACCCGAGCTCTCTGATAACGGGTTGTGCAGATGACAGCGGACTCAGGTTCGAGGAGCGCGATGCACAAGAGCTCTCTGATAGCGGGTTGTGCAGATGACAGCGGACTCAGGCTGGAGGAACGCGAGGCACCCGAGCTCTCTGATAGCGGGTTGTGCAGATGACAGCGGACTCAGGTTGGAGGAGCGCGAGGCATCCGAGCTCTCTGATAGCGGATTGTGCAGATGACAGCGGACTCAGGTTGGAGGAGCGCGAGGCACCCCAGCTCTCTGATAGCGGGTTGTGCAGATGAGAGCGGACTCAGGCTGGAGGAACGCGAGGCACCCGAGCTCTCTGATAACGGTTTGTGCAGATGACAGAGGACTCAGGCTGGAGGAGCACGAGGCACCCGAGCTCTCTGATAACGGTTTGTGCAGATGACAGCGGACTCAGGCTGGAGGAGCGCAAGGCACCTGCGCTCTCTAGCAGCGGGTTGTGCAGATGACAGCGGACTCAGGCTGGAACAGCGCGAGGCACCTGCGCTCTCTGGCAGCGGGTTGTGCAGATGATACACGCACATCGCACAGCGTACTTACATATTTTTTCAGATTATTAATATTATTATTCTCTGTAATATACTGCAAGCTGTAATATATAGCAAGTAAAGCTGTATTTGTGGTTTCTCTTATCTTCTGTCGCTTTACTAACAATGGTAGCCAGCAGCTCAGTTCCTTATCAATGGCCACGAAATGGCCCACAACAAGTGAATTATTTATACATATTTTTGTGGAAGACAACAGAGTGGCTCGGTGTTATTGCTACAATTATAATTTATCATAAACGACTACAATGTATGAGACTACTGAAAAAAAATCTGATGATGTCAGAGAATATCAACATTATCATCCGTTACTTGTAAATTAACCCCAACAACAACAAATATCTGTCGACCGGCTGGCCCGGCTGGCCCGGCTGGCCCGGCTGGCCCTGCTGGCCCAGCTGGCTTAGCTGGTAATGCGGGTGCGCCGCGTGTTGCGACGGAGATGGCGGATTCACGCACGCATAAGACATGGATTTATGTCTATTTATCTATTGCAAAAAAGACATCGACAATAGTTTAAGACAGAACTATATATTTATAGTATTGATAAGATTAACTTCTATTGAAGTAAGAAAATGTAGTGTGCCTTTAGACAGCGAAAAGTTGGTTTGATTCGGCAAAACCTACTATATATATAGGAACTGGCAGTTAAAGATATAAAACTATTTCCCTTACCTAGCACTAGACACTGCTATAGTAACGTGTTGTAATTAGTACGTTTTGCCTTAACTTCTGAGTTTTTAATTATAAAAACCAAATCCCTAATCCAACCACCAAAGCCCTGGCTATGGCCTTGTCTACATGTCTCAACTTGAAACAACATAACTACCTTAACTAACCTATGCTTAGCAAAAAAAAGAAAAAACTAACAAACAGTATTTTTGCCAACCTTGTAATACCAAATTTATCGGCTAATAACAATTGACCTTAGAAAAATTGAAGAGAATTGTAACATTATAATAACTGACAAAAAGGAAACATTTAAATGTTCCTTCACCTTAAAAAATGATAGAAAATTGTATTTTTCAATTATATATGAGTACATATTATTTTGCCAACCATACACGTGTTCGAATTTAAAAATAAGGTTAACAGTCACACCAAGAACTTTAGCATTATAAATCCGAATTCGGACAAGCACTTCATACGTACCATCTTTGATCTTTCGGCAGTAAAATGTGCTCAAAACCACATATTTATGAAATAGGTCAACTAGGAATTTTGTATGACACAATCGCTATTATTAAAGTGAAAAAACACATTAATCACATTTCATTATCGTGTTACTTCAACGCACCTGAACAGAAAGCGCGGGAAGTTCATCTGTCAAACTCGCTGACACCACAGTTTCCCGCCAAAATGATCCATTAAGCCAAAACCAAAACGATACCATTGTTTATACACGGAACACGACATAGAAATATATGCGTATTATTTTAAATGCTACGCCATGTGTATTTTATTTTATTTTTTCGCGACCGTTGCAAAGGCTTAGAGATATGTAAAGCCGCACCTAGGTGCCGACCAACACGCGAAATGTTGTAGGGCAGACTGGAGTCAGGCTGCTTACGGGTTACTGCTATGTCGCCGCGATTTTTCTATTTCATCGTTTTTCTTAAATCGAATCATAAAAACTCCGATGAGCTGTGGACAGTGGGTCGCGCTATTATTAGTGAATCCCATTATAAATGATTATGTTGTGAAATTCGTGTTGATATATACATTATACATTCATAATATGTATTGTAAAAATGGATATAAATAATGGAGCAACAGAGGAAGACTAAAAATTCAAAAATAGAACTATATTTTTTTTACTATTCTAAAGTCTATAAACTTAAATATGTTTATGCCAACAACTCTACAAATTGGTGTTGAGGATTAAAAAATAATACTTTTATTAAAATAAGCATGTCGTGATTTTTTTCTACTCGCTCTGACATTCAAAAGTAGGTCAAATTTATGTGGACTGTTCTGTAAATAGCTTATGTTTCAGTATATTTCAATTAACATTTCAGAAATTGTTACAAAATTAAACAAACGATAGTATATTTAACAAACAGCAATAGGGTTGCCACCTTTTTTAGGAATAAAAACATATTTTTTTAATTTTGATAGAATAAAAATTATAAAAAATAGTATATTTATTTGTACTTTTATATGCTTTTGATAGTCTTTGAAACGTTTAACAAATATTTAGCATTCTTGATATTTACAGCCTCTTTGCAATCAAAATTAAAATTAAAATATAGTTACCCTAACCAAACCAAACCAATTTTTTTGGTGTACCAGTAGATGTACTAATAGTCAGTAACAATCAGTTTTACTTAAATGGACTATTTTAGCGTACCTTATTTTTATTGTAGATTATGCAGTACGCCTCCAGAAGAAAGAGGACGTCACACTAAAATAGAGGACGAATGGCAACCTTAAGTAGCACTTACCTAATTTACTCACCAATTTATTTAACAATTTATAATGATTGTCATTTTTAAATCTTGTGTTCGTGGTTACTGTCATTTACACAGAATAGTGGCTACGGAGAATATAATCATCATCAACAACAACCCGGCCACACGTTAGCGGTTTGCAGCCGCTAGTTGGCCTTCCTTCCAGTGTAGTTTGTAAGCATGTTGACTGGTTTTGGTAGGACCGAGTGCCAGAGATCTCACGTGAGGGGAGTTTTGAATAACTGAATCATCATAACAGTTGTTACACGGTTGTTGTTCGACTCATTCCAATTGTAGCCTCACTCAACATTGCATTTGTTCAAAAAGAAGATCGTCCTCTCAGCCCAGGCGACAGCGGGTGTATTTTATTTATATGTACATGTTACTACATATATTTTACAGGAACTGTAGTTTTAAACAAACAACGTTGAACTTAAATCTATATAATAAGCTGCCCTTGTGATGTGGCGCGACAGTGGCGCTTGCTAGTACTCGATAACGACTTTAGTATTAAAAAAAAAACATCTATTTACTTATTTCAACAGAGTTACAGCTTATTCTGTTACGAAGTGATAATGGTCTTAATTAAAAACATACACTATTTATATTATTCTAAAGTACTGGGACTACAGATTAACTGGGCCAACTGATTATTATTTCCTAATGTTCTTATTAGTTATATTAAGTAAGATTGCTGACAAAGGAAATCCGGCCAGGGCTGTCACACTTAACGCGCTTGCTTCAAGATGCGGGCGCTCGCACACCCGGCGCGCCTCATTCTGCCGGACCTACACGACCGCAACACGAGCGCAACACGACCGCAACACGAGCGCAACACGAGCGCTACATGAGCCGCAACACGACCCGCAACACGACCTCAACACAAGAGCAACACGAGCCGCAACACGAGCGCAACACGAGCGCAACACGACCCGCAATACGACCACTTCACTTTCCTGACATCTACAATGTACGCGAGTGTACCGCGAGGCACAGTAGCGTAATGTATCGACAATAATAACAACACATCTCCATGTCAGATCCCTAATGAAGCGCCTATAGACAACCGAGGGCCATGTATTACGGTCCCTACAGGCAGCCTGCAGCCTTCCTTAGTGTAATGTAACCTAGCCGGTGTGGGTTCCCGCACGCTATAGACTAAACTAGGTTTTGCAAATGTATTTTTAGACTCATTCGAATAGGATATCGGTAAATATCGGCCAGCGTGTCGAGTCGGCGAATCCATTTGAGAAGTAAGCGGACCGAGAACTCGCCCGCCTGCCGAGAGCTGACATCGATCTTGTTACATCGAGAGGCTCCCGTCTAACGCATCGATAATCGAATCATTAGATATATGGTGCCACATGAGGTACATTTCAATTATTTATTTTTGAGTGCCCATTTAAATCATCATGTGAGCGCGAAGTCTCCAGTCGTGCCAGGTGAATTCGTCCGCCATGCAGCACCTCGTACATACTTCGGATGTGACTGCCCATTTCACTGTATCGCCATTTGCACTCTCGACTGGTCGCTGTTCGGCTTGGGTTGGATGTTTTATTCACTTGGGGAGAATGAGTCTTGACAAATTCCATGTTAATGGATTCAACTGGGCCAGATATCCCATTCCCATTCCAGATATAAGATAGACACAATAGTCAAGCTATCGATGTTCACACGCTGCAGCGCTTGTATGATGCACGGGCACAGGGAACCAGCTCATGCCGGTGGAAGTAAAGTTATAGTTGCCCGCGGTTACGTCGTCGGCTTTATCGGGTACGTTCCTGGCTCTGGGTTGCGGTGCAGCGCCCCAGCTGCACGCTAGTGTACACTCCACATCATCAACAAAAAAGATCTCTGTGCTCACCCGAACTAATGAATCCAGCCGCTTCGTTGCTATGCAGCTCTGTGTTCACCGCGGGCTACTGAGCCCTGCCGCCTCGACCCCATGCGGGTCTGTGTTCACCCCGGGCTACTGAACACCGCCGCCTCTACACTATGGGCCTCCTACCTGATACAATGTTTCCCAGTTTGATTTAATTCAGACAACTAAAACTCGGGTCACATTATCCCAGCGCTAGGTAACAAAAAAAACAAATAAAACTTAACCTCATACCGCCTCCAGTAGTCAGTCCGGCATTATCGACCTTATCACCTCGCGGCAGGGTAGCATTTCCCTCCCCCCTCCATGTAGGACAGGGCGAGTGCGTTTAAAAAAGGATTCCGTGATAATTACAATCTTAATTGTATATATTTTCAGTTCGGTGCTTTATGTTAAGCGTCGGGTGGCGGGCGCCGGGCGCCGGGGCAGGGAAAGTATTGCGACTGGTGAGAAACTGGGACAACCCATTTGCACAGATCTAGCTGTGCCCCGCGGTTTCTGTCGCTAGCGTCTCCGGCAGAATCGCGAGTTCGTTAAAATTTGATACAAGTATGTTTTTTTACACAGATGACAACTAGCAACAGTGTAAATGTTTTGCCTGTGCTCCCACCTATTGGTATCCATTACGAAAGCTAGGCGGAGTAGCTGTCGAGGCCATTAAAAGTCCACATAGCCCAATGTCAATCTGGTGCGCCGTCCTCCCCCCTGTTCTGGAGCCTCGCAAGGCGCACGACAACATAGCATAAAACATAATGACGATACGTCATTATTGTGTAGGCCAGCCCGTCCAAGCGCGCTGGTCAACACCGGCTGCAACGCAGCCATGTCTGCACTTATATAGCGGGAACCTAATAAGTGATGATGATCATGTAGAGACATGAGAAAATGCCGGGAAGCCGAGGTAAGCTGGGACATTACCTAGTGATGATTTTGTTACAAACCATTCGCCAGTCAACGCAGACCCCAGCGCATGTCACAGTAGTCAGCTTAATTTAGCGCACTGGGCGTTGACTCCCGTGGATAAGGTTCGGTGTCGCGGGTGAGCACACCAGTTGGCGTCCACTACCCAACTGTTTCATCGCACATCATCTCATCAGCCAGCAGCTTCTGATTTTGTTGTCACTAACTCACGACCGTCGAAAATATGATCAAATTTCGTACAGTGGCATACGCAAGCGTATCATGAAATATAGGTTGTAGGTGACATTGACTTTTTTAAATAAATGGATACCCTACTTGTCAGTAGTGTCACGCTGCATTGCAGCCTAATAGGGCCGGCACGACTTGAGATGTACTGTTACGGGTTCAGTTCCAGCAGGGTTTTCTAAAAAAGAAAACTTTCATTTCCTCCCTTTGCTTAAATTTGAATACAAAACTTTTAGTTAAAACTATGTGCCCACAACGAGGTCTAAACTCGATCTGTTCTAAATTTGTGTGATTTTATTAAAGAAAGATGATATTGCACTATTCGCAACAATACACCATCTAACAAACAAGGCGGCTGTTCAGGGATATTATTTATATGGAAAAAAGGCAGACTGTGCTATTACATTACTGTACCTCTTACTCGGATGATTATTATTATTGACTTCTGCGGTTACCGTTTCTCATCTTAGATCGAAGCTTTATAGAAAGCGTTATATACGTCGCACGCTCCTCGTCCCGACAACCTGAACAACGATCCGAATACAAGCCTAACACGACATTTGTCAGGCGATCTGCCGGATGTCAGCTTGAGTGAGATTAGTCTGGCTCTTGCACTGCTTAAAGGGAGAAAAGCTCCGGGGAGGGACGGAATTACAGTCGAGGTTCTTGGGAGGCGAACCAGTATTAAGAGAGCTAAAAATTATTATAATTTCGTCCTTCAGCGGGGTGTACCTTCCAAGGCATGGTTCGGGAGTGACGTTGTTTTGTTTTTTTAAGAAGGGTGACAAATCACTTCTTCAAAATTACGGACCAGTTTCATTTCTAGGTCATATTTACAAATTGTTCTCAAGAGTCTTGACGAATCGTCTCACCACAAGGCTTGAGGAATTCTAGCCACCGGAGCAAGCTGGGTTTCGCAGAGAATTTAGCACCATAGACTACATTTTCATCATAAGGTAAGTTGTACAAAAGGCACATGATTACAATCAGCCGCTGTGCCTTGCCTTTGTGGACTATGAACCTTTTATGCCTTTAACTCTGTCGAAACCTAGGCTGTTTTGGAAGCTTTACAGCGATGTCAAGTCGATTGGCGATGCGTCGAAGTACTGAGAACATTGTATGACGCTGCTTTTATGTTCGTTCTGATTCCTGAAGGTCAAACAAGGCCAATCCAATTGCATCGAGACGTGCGACAGGGGGATGTAATTTCCCCGAAACTGTTCACTTATGCTTTAGTGAACGTCTTTAAGACTTCAAACTGGGCATAATACGGCATAAATATTAACAGCGAGTACCTCTCACATCGTTGGAAAGCCTGCAGGAAATGTTACACAGCCTAAATGAATCCTCCCGACGCCTTAGGATGAACTTGGACAAGGCAAAGGTCATGTTCAACGAACACGTTCTCCCCAGGCCGGTCAACGTCGATGGTGCCATTCTCGAAGTCGTAGACGAATACGTCTACCTCGGGCAATTATGGAAATTAGGTAGATAAGAAGGAAGCCGGTAGAAGGATTCAGTTAGGTCGGGCAGCATTCCGGAGGATTCGGCACAGTCTCACGTCACCTACACCGCAGAGCTTGAAAACGAAAGCCTTCAACCGATACGTTCTCCTCGTGATGACCTACGGAGCTGAAACGTGGTCTCTTAATTTGGGACTGGCCCGCAAGTTTGCGGTAGCTCAACAGGCTATTGGGTTGGGTGTTTCTCTCTCCGACAGAATTCGTGACGAAATCATAAGGCAGAGATCTAAAGTATCCGATATCACGCGACGGCTCGCTGAAGTGGCAATGGGCTGTTCACACATTCAATAGAATAGATGGCAAACGGTCCAATTAGGTACTGGAGTGGAGGCCGCGTTTAGGAAGATGACCGTTCACCAGGTGGGAAGACGAACTCCGTACAGCAGCCGGTCCGGGATGAATGCGAGTAGCAGGAGATCGGTCGTCTTGGCGTTCATTGGCAGAGGCCTATGTCTAGCAGTGGTCCGGTAAGGGCTGATAATGATGTTGTTGATTCGCACACGCTTCTCCCTCCAATATGCAGCTACTTTGCAACGCGTGCAAAATAGATTGCTCCGAATTGCCACAGGCCGCCCCTGGTACATCCGCACATTAGATTTACATAGAGATATTGAGCTCTCCTAGAGACACTTCGATCGAGCTACCGCTCATCCTAACAATCACGTCACTAAGGCGGTGGACTACAATCCCTTACAAGCGTGGGGCATCGTCCGAGACGCGTTCTGACTGACGAGCGAATCACGACAAGTGGACGACACAGCACCACAGGCGCGGCGCAGGTACCCCACGCCCCGACCGACACAGTCACCACGTCATGACAGACAACAGCACACACGTCATGACAGACAACAGCACACACGTCCCACTCCGAACAGTCAGTACGACGATGTTTGTGCAGCCATAGGAGAATGTTCCAGTACCTTACGCGATTTGTCAACGGGATCAAATCCAAACCGCCGTATCAGGTACCGCCGTATGACGGTGCCCCCAGTCAGCCTCCTCCAGCCTCCACAATAATTGCCAACTTTAGCTACCGCGAGTGAGTTGCCCCCCTCGTTAGAGAGGGGGCGAAGGGACCCGGTCCCATCGGCCAAGATAATAATAGTTACTTTAACTAATCTTAAATAAGTATTGGGTTGCATTATTCCCATCTGCGGGAAAAGAGGGGGGTTTGTCCCACTATCGACCACTATCTAACCTAGACCGCCGCTTGACGTGTCTTATATTATGGTAACCGATGAAGCTGCATTGGGCACTTCCTTCATAGTGCAGCAGTAAAAGTGTAAAGGACTTATTATATCATAAATACACGTATAGGCAAGACTACCCACTTGTTTATAACACTATTACTCTTATAGACTAACTACATACATAAATCATTTAGAAATCTTTCGAAATAGTTCAATCATTATAATTAAAATATAATTAATGCTCCCGCAACACATAAACACTTAAACGTTCTAACATTGTTTGCACTTATCACTGCGGTCTATTACACAATCTTGTAAAATTTACATAAATATAAACGGTAGCATAACAGAATAAGCACTCATGCAGACTCATTACACCTGAGTGCAGACGAAGCTGACCATATGTTATGACTGTTTAGTTATCTGTACAATAAGGAATCCTTTCCTGCCACACCTAGCGCAAACCAGTTTAGGACGTCATTGTTAACCACAATATATAATATGTTTAAGAGAATTGCGACTAGAAAGAGCAGAGCCTCTATTTCTAATGTAGGACACAAAGGTGTATACAAACGTATAGTTTTACTCATATTTATCATGTCAATACATTGTTTATTTCAGCGTACTTTATTCGCTATAGCGTCGACGACGGCAAAAATAGGTAAAAAGCATAAGATGGCGCTCCACCACCAGTTTATGGTAGTCGCGTTGACGCCATCCCATCTGCGGCTCATCTGTGGGCTGCGTTCAGCGCGAGCCACTGTGTGACCTCGCCTCGGCAGCGGGCAGACAGGTCTCCGCGCAGACCCGTCTCCAGGTGACAGTGGCGTGCTCAGCTGGCCCGTCAAATTTATGCGTCATATTATTAACTTCAAGCCGGAAGCTGTGAAACTGATAATTGTGCTCAAGGAAACATAAAGTTACTCCATACTTCATAGCCAACTAGAATCATGAGATCTGGCAGGAGGTGAGATAATACAATGGAAGAAATCGGAAGCCTGTTCATTTATAGTTAGCATGTAGCAGAAGAAATTTTACAAACCTCTACGTACTTCTTGCACAGTGAGCGTGTCTGCATGTATTATTTAGTGCGAATACATTATTGTACACGTCTGACGTCGTCCACATCATTGAGCCTCCCGTTGGTACGGAACCCTCGCCGAGCAAATCCACACCGCACTTGAGAGTCCAAGTAGACATGTACTATGACCACAATAAACTAACATCAAGAGGGCTCGTGTATTACCACCGCCGCTTGCCTGTAATTTTTTCTTAGCCGGCAACTTGTATTTCTATGGTACAAGGGGACAAACGTGAACTGGAACCGTCTGGGGACTAACGACGCCCACAAATATCCACATAGGAACTTGTAGCACTCCTTCCGCCTACTCCTCAAATAAACCGCCGGATAAAAAATGCGTTAACCTGACATGTTACAATATAGTTGAACACATGAAGACGAGTTGATGATGGCGACTAAACTCCATGACCACTTTCACAAAACACAATACGTACCAGATCGCATATCGCACACACGACGAACATCAATTTTAATACAATAAGCCGTGCGTCCGAATGGAAGGGTACGGGCCGAGGGCAGAGGTCCGCCATCTTAGAGGAAATGAGATATCGACCTCAGACCGACGTCATGCGTAAATACGGTATTCGTTACGAAAAAATATACAAATGATGTCAGCAACAAAACGGTTTCATCATCAACAACCCGGCCTGCGACGCGGCGACCACACACACACACACAATGACAAGAACGATGGATGATTGTTCTGCACGATGACATCTCCGACGCACGCGCACACTCGACGCACACATGTTATCAACCAAACTTTGAAACACAAAAATGACACCGCTCGCTTTTACCCCGCATGGAATTGGGTCCAACCGCTACATCAATGTAGAGACTCTGGCGCAAACGTAACTCTCCGTACTGTACGGTCACCGTGGGCTAGCCTAAACTGCGGCGACGTGGCTCTACACTTGTGGCAGTGGGTCTCAGCAGCCCGAGATGCGCCCAAAAACCTCGCACGGAGCCAGTGGAACCGAGGGACTTGTATCGTCTTATGAGAACAGGCTTTTGCGAGGATCGGAACCTGGCCTCATTGCACTGTCCCGAAGTTGGTTTTATTTTTATTTGTTCACTTCTTCCGTTATACTTTCGGTCGTACAACAACTGGAAATGGCATGTCAGAGTATTATAATTTTATTATAATGTTAACGCACTTACATTGTATTAGTGTATTATTTACTAGCAGTCCGTCCCGGCTTGGCACAGATATTTCATGACATATGGCAAAACTCATTGATTAACAAAAATATAAAAATAGCAGATTTTAGTATCGCCCCATTACACGTCACCACGTCAACATGGAGCAGCGACTGTCGGGACAGCTACGCGTCATAAATGTCTGCAGCTAAATAAGGATTTACTTGACAACCGGCTGGCTCAGCTGGTAACGAGGTTAGTCCGCGTGTTACGCCAGAGGTCGCGAGTTCGAATCCCGTCTAGGTCATGGATGTTTATATAAGTATTAGATGTATGTCTATAATAAAAATCTTAAGTGTATATGATTTCTTAAATATATAAAATATTATATATATTGTCCGTGGTCTAGTGCCTGTAACACAAGTCCTCACGGTACTTAGCACGGGACTGGGCTGACGGGGTGTGATGAGTCCACAGATGTTATACGTTTAGTAGTACAATAAAACTACTTTTACGGATTCTATCGCGGTACATTTAATTAGTTGACTAGCCCGACGTTCCAGAAACTTTACAGCAAAAAAGCACCCGGAGAACTATAATTTTAGTTCTTCCGATTAACACAAACAGTAGTTATTCATGCCGACGTGTTACAAAATGTTTCATATCAACAACTAAAACTATAATGACGACGACGGAAACGTCGGGCAGTTACATAATCAAATAAACCGCGATAGGATTCGTAAAAGAACTTCTATTGTAATGAGTAACATTCACGTAAACTTAAGACATCTTTAGTAACATTAAATAAAAATTTAAAAAAATGCTTTGAAATTTTCTTCACACCTTTGGTTAAGTTATTGAAGTTTTCATAATGGTCGAAACGTTTTAGAAAATTTTACAT
>JAFELO010000989.1:4967-27806 GCA_017140195.1 Eumaeus atala
ATTATCATCATCACTATCGACAGGGTCCACAGGACAAGAACCTCTTCCCATGAACGCCAAGACGACCGATCTCCAGCTACTCGCATCCATCCCGGACCGGCCACTGCACAGATGTCGTCTAGCTTATATATATGTATATCGTCTATCTTATTTATACTCGTATAAATAAATGATCTAAAAATATATTATGTGAAAATGTATATAATAATATAGGTAACGTAACCTGAATTTGAAGAATGTTTCTTATTAAAGGTTTATTTTTTACATTAAATATACATGAAATGTATTAAGTAAACAAGTGCACCAAATTAGGATGTATACACCAGGTCATTTCCCAGTAACCATTGTTTCGTTCAAAGGCTAATGGGGTCTCGCCGGGGTAGGCATGTTATTCACGTGTCAAGAAGATAAATGTCACGTTATTTATGGTGTTAGGAGACAAACTGGAGTTTAGAAGTTTATTAATTTTGTAATGGAGTAAATATATACAATGAAGCTAGTGCAATGTCATAGTGTAATATTCCTTCAACTGCGAGTAATTTAGTGTTATGTCTTTTATATTATATTAGATCATAAGGTAATTTTCAATCTTTGTGTTTGTCTTTTATTTATACTACACTGTTGCGTAGGTTTAATCCTACACTCGGAGTATGAAAGTGTTCATAAGTTCTACAAGAATGTCGTACAACTTAGATAAAAACCTTTCGAAGCGGTGTGTGTTGGCCGTAAATATTTGAAGCGTACCTGCGAATGCTGATTTGATATGGGTCAGAGGTTCGAAATCGCGCCGTGTAAATATATTACACGGCGCGATTTCACTTCCTATGGCTCGGATCATTAGTCACAGCCGCAACGAAATTGATTTTTCTCTCTAACATGGTTTATTAATTATAAGGTTTGAGTAATTGGGGTTGCGCCCATCGCGCATAGTAGGGTTTCCATAATCTTCATTTATATTTTCATTTGGAATTCAATTGCATTACTCATACTACATTATGTAAATCACTTTTGGTTAAGCAATGTTTCTGAGGAGTGAGTTAGATTCAGTTAATCAAAGTCA
This sequence comes from Eumaeus atala, assembly GCA_017140195.1. Classification (NCBI taxonomy): domain Eukaryota; kingdom Metazoa; phylum Arthropoda; class Insecta; order Lepidoptera; family Lycaenidae; genus Eumaeus; species Eumaeus atala. The sequence continues at coordinate 6,028 of JAFELO010000989.1, forward strand.
ATTTAGGATAAAATAATAATAATAATATGCTTTAATTTTCCCTTAAAATATTATTTTTTGTTTTTTTTTTTATGGCATAAGGGGGCAAAAAAGCCTTTTGGTGACTATCAACACCCATATACATTCGCACTACCGTTACTCAGATGCGTAGCCCTCCTACCTCCCCCCACCCCGTGACTATACGCTGGTATCAAGTGAGAGTCTGGTACCACTTGTGTTACACTAATACTGGTGTGTATTTTCCTTTTATTTTTTTCCTTTAATTCTCTACTGGCTATAAAAGCTGTCTTTTGCGGTGAAAGACAATAGCCAAGTACGTCTGTTTTAGGCCATTTATGCCCAGTGCGTTGGTCCGTGTTTACTCTGACGAAGTCGTCAATCCGTCTAGCCAATGGTCTACCTCGTTATCTAGATTTGTATATCGGGTCTTAGTACGAGGTCAGCCCACGTACATTTTGTTGTCGTTTGGATAACATCTTAATTTGTATGTAACGTAGGTCTCGATCCTGAAGGTTTTCAAATACATTCCAGAGTGATACAGGTTCGGTGCGGCCACCACGCACAACTCTTCATGTTGGTTTTGAAATTTTTACTTACATTAAATTTTTACATGAAGACGTGTGCAATTTCAGCGCCTCCGCATCATCACTAGCACCCATCGTTATCGTTATGACTCGAAAGACTCAGTTAACACAAGGGACAGGAAGGGTTAACTGAAGGATGTTAAATTAGCAATAGGTACATGACACTACATGCGAATAGGACAGACACAACCGGGGACGTACCTCTCCCTCATTTGATACATTTGTAAAGTGACAACGTAGGTTTGTGTGTAGCTGGTGGTTCATTGGGGGGGAGGTGAAAAGGGGCGCAACACATCGGCATAATTATACTGGTGCTCATGAGCGTCCTATAAAAAAAGGATATTCTAGTGGTCATGAAACAGTCGGACTTTGGTCAAAAATGATCGCCTATATCACCGCATATGAAGATGCATTGCCCTCCCTAGCCCCGTCCTCCCAATAAACCATGGGATATTTATAAGTCGCTTAAAACGCTACAGCATCGCCATCACTTAGGATGGCACCATGTGAGCGAGAGGAAACCAGGTCGCGCCATCCTAATTCGGCTGCCATTACAGCATGAATGTATTCAGTACATATATTTATGTATTATTCTAGTGTGTGTTTTTAAAAATCGTGTGTAATTTTTATTATTATATATATTTATTTTTTGTTAGTGCCAAATCATACTCCAGTTCCATACGCTGTTGCATTTCTCCCTGCCTATTTGGTTGTCTGGAAGAAAGCTCTACTAGCGGTAAGACCGCCGTTTATGTGCATATAACTATAATTAAGTATAATTTGTTATTTTTATTTTCGGTAGGAAATAAATAGTTTTTGTTTTTATTAATTTTATATGTGACTCTACGTTTTACTACAATACCAAAAGTTGATTTTAAAATTGGTGTAGGTAATAAAAGAATGGTATTACAGGAAGAATCAGAGCATTGAAACTGTTTTTATTAAATGTTAACTCTAACAACTTTATCATGCTTGTTAAAATTGAAATCGAAGACAAAATTCGTAAAAACAAACAATTCTAATTAAAACAAACAAAAACTATTCACAGGTTAGACCCATCGTCACTTTTACAGTATAATAGTATTAAGCGCGGGTGTATAATAAATTGGGACCTAAATATAAATCAAGGGGCAAGTGAGAGTCTGCAGGTCCAGAGATAAGGCCATCGGTGTAAAGAGCGTTTGGGGAGGTATTACGCAAGCAGATGTGCGCCTCTGCGCGAACTATGTCGCATTACAACTAATTTTACGACTACTGAGAATCTCACTGTAATTTCAACGTTTCACAGAACTTACGCAAATTGAAACTTAAATTGACACAGTTTGCGTTGTTGAATTTCACTCTTAAGTTGAAGATGTGACATATCGCATGGGTTTCACAAAGCCTGCTTTATGTTTGCGTCTTATCTTTGTGGTGTGAAGTAAAACCTCTTTATGATTATTGTTTCCACGCACGCGGCTTCAGATTATGTATGTAATACACAAACTGTGCGTTTACGATGCTGTAAATTGGCAATAAAACAAATGAGACGAAGAAAATGCGGGATATAGAAAAAGGAAAATTGTGAAACGAGAGAGGCCGCATTGGAAGTAAAGGAACGAATAAATATATGCATTCATGCCTAGTATATAAATATCGAACAAAAGACATAACAATTAATGTTTGGGATCCTAAATAACTCTAAGAACATTTCATAATTTGTCTAATTTCGTGCTAAGTGAAACCAAATTCTTGACACGTCCAATTCGTGTAACCCTCGAAACGATTCGCTAGAATTACGTATTACTTATATACTAATCCATTAGTTGAGTGACAATTCTCCCTAAACTACAAGAAATGAACAGTATTTGGTATTATAGAAGAATGGTATGAGATAAATATTTGCTCCACTATCAGCCTATAAATTGTTCTATACTACTGTGAAAGATGATAAAAATAATATAGGTTGTTATTATTTCATACTTTTTGTATACGGAGTGTTTTTTAAACTGTGCAAAATTCAGATTGAGAATGTGAAATAAAATAGTAGGTACTTAAAATTTTTCCTTTATCTTTACAAAATTACGATTAAAAAAACTACGGCATTTTTGAAGTTGGTGCCATACTATAATTGGTGTCGGATAATGTCTAATGTAATGTGATGTGAAGTCACATATTTAGTTTTGACTTGGCACCTACTTTATTTGTAATTGTAATAGTACCCAAATAATAATATCCTACTTCCTTTCTGTTAATAATATCAATATTTATTTAAGTAGCCGCCTCTGTGGTGTAACAGTGCGGGTGGCGCCTGTTAAAAGACCGTTAGCCGCGTGGGGTTCTGGGTTCGATCTCCAGGTCGAGCAACTATTATTAAATGTCTGCAGGCAACAGGATTTCTCCAGCAACAGGCTAGCTTCGGGAAAAAGGCTAGACTTCACCTACTCGGGACAGTAGCTACACTATGACAGTCCCCACGACGTTGTGTCTTGATGGGGTGGACTGGCATCCCATCCCGGCCCGACAAGGAACGCAGGGGCACTACTGAGGGCGTTGTAGGCGTCGTCGGCGCTCGTCGGCTTCTTTCTGGGACATGACGTCTCGGAGAAGGAAGCCATCGCCCGGTAGGACTCATCGCTGTCGAGCATCGCTACTATGATGCTCGACTTTGACAAGTCCCTTCCGACAACTCATGTAAGATCACGACGCAGCGTCGCCCATCTCGGGCACACCTCGAGACTGTGCTGGGCCGAGTCTACCGCCACGACACAATCATGACAACGAGTCGTCGGCTCCCTGTGGACTGTCCTATACAGATAGTTACCAAAGCAACCACGCCAGGTGACCACTTGTGTCAGATGGAAGGTGAGTTGTTGCCTACGGCGCGTCCACTGCTCGGGGACCGGGGGCAAAGCAGCCGTTTTCTCTCTACTGTACGGCTGCCACGACAGATCCTCCCGCTACCACAGCAGTAACACCATATGCCCTAATTGGCGGAACCGTTGGATCCTCCGCCAAGAGTTTCCACGGGGGAACCGGCTAGAGATGTAGCTGCAGTCCACAATACCGTACGGTACCACCAAATCGACCTCACTGCGACGACACTCTACGCAGTACGCAGATGGGCCTTATTTCTCGCAGTGAGACGATCCATCCAAACCGGAGCACCATACGTCGCCATAAACCCACAGACGACATAGTATAGCTGCCCAGTTGCCTGCAGGCGGCACAGGGTCCCCCGAGGTTCGGGAGGAGTCTGCCCAGCGCACTCGCCGCCTTCGCGACCTTCGGTTTCACCATAGCGAAGTGTCGCTCGGAGGTCCACCCTCTTCGAGGATGAGCCCCAGATATTCGATGTGGGGGCTCAACCTGACCCTCTCCACTCCGCTCTGTAGAGCGTCCACAGGTGGGGGCCCCTTGGAACCGGTCCTGCAGAAGAGAACGGCTTTGGTCCTGTCTAGTCTGAACCGAAGCCCTAAACTTTCCATGTGGCTGATCAAGAGGTCGACGCCCACCTCGGCCAGCCACGCCACCTCCTTGAAGCCTTTTCCCCGGGCATATACGAGGGTATCATATTCGTAACGTATGACGCCCATTCCGCGGGAGGAGACGGCCTCGCAGGACCCAGTCGTACCCGACGTCCCACAGGATTGGTCCAAATGTAGAAACCACGACCAACGCGCCGCTACGCCATGGACCTCGACTGGTTCCCGAGGGTCACTCTGTGACCGGACAGATACGCCTCCAATAGCCTCACGTGATAGTGAGGCACCTTAAAAAAACCAGTGCCTCCCGTTTCACGCTATGCGGGAGACTGTTGAATGCGTTCACAATATCCAAGGATACTGCGACCACCACCTCCTCTCTGTGTTTCGCCTCACACGTCAGCGCCCATAGGCGCCTGAGGGCGTCGATCGTCGACCGGTGTTCTTGGAACCCGAATTGTGAGAGACGGGAGGCCACAATTAACTCCAAAGCCTTCTCAGCCATCCTAAGGAATATGAAGCCCACGAGTGTGTTGGGGAATAATTTCCCCACGATCCTCCACAGTTGGTCCGGCTGGAACATCTCCGTGATGGGGGCCGACTGGGCGCGGATCTTACTTCACGCTCACTTGTACGGTCGGCCCCAGGGATGCCTCTCGAGATCCCTTACTAGCTCCAGATCGGCCAGGAGGCTCAAAAGAGGACCTATACTCAGCAAATGGCTTGATGCAGGACCTTCACCTTTTCCAAGTAGATCCTGCACAGCCTGTCATCCCTGTCGACGTACTGGGGGCGTCTCCAACTGCTCCGGGTATACTGCCCCCTAGCCCCGATGAACACGGCCCGGAGGCCGTATGATTCAGCCGTTCACCCGTAGAACGCCCACCGCTGGGGCGGACTCTTCATGGGCGGCATGGCCTCACTGTAAACCGCAGCAAGGACAATCCGGTAGCTACCGCCCACATGTTCACACATCCCACATTTTCACCTCCTTCCCCTTTAGGGATGTGTGTTTTTACCCCAAGCCGTGAACTTGGTATTGAGGTCCCCGGCCACGAACACCTAGAGGGGATCTAGTTGCCCCACCAGCGGCCCTAGAACTTCGAGAAACCGTTCCAGAGTGCGAATGCAACCTCTCCCCGAAACGCTGCTTCGAAAGGGGGGGGGGAGGCTCAAGGCCGCACCTTGATCGCCACCGAGTCGTCGGTGTCCCCAGCACAGCTTGTGCTGGAGGGCGTGGCATACGGCTCAGCCCCGACACAACGTCTTTTGCCCACTCCGTCATGGACTGCTGGAAAAGATCCTGAGCCCAGGCGGAGTGGTAGGCGTTTGCCTGTAGGACGCTGAGACGCCTAGCCATTATGCCATCTCATCGTCTGACCCCGATCGATTCCCTCTCTTTGAAGGAGAGGGAACTTTCCCGCACTGGACGGGGTCCACCGACCTGCCAGCGTCGGCGCACTGCGCGGTAACGAGCGGTGGTGGAAAACCATCCGGACTTATGGTCGGGCTGACCGCAGTGGTAGTACAACGTGTTGCGTTCAGTACTACCGGGGCACGTACTAGATACGTGCCCCATTCCCAGGCAACGAAAGCTGTGCCGGGGCCGCGCCTGTAGTAACTAAACCGTGACGCGACACCACCCCACAGTTGCGCTCCCGGTATCGAGTAGCTTCTTGGCCGCTATCACCGGGAGTTCGATGTGGGTCAAACCCGAGCCGAATTGCCCGGTGCGATAATTGAACATGGAGACCTGGCCCGGGTTACAGCTCCCCTCCTTTACCACCGCAGTCGCGAAACGCTCTACGATGACCGCGTCACTCAGGTCTAAAAGTCTTAAGTCGGCCTTTTTCTTGGGCCTGATTATTACCGCCTCCTCCCTTAGCTCCTCCTGCAGGCAAGCGACGAGGTTATTAGTGTTCTCGTCTCCGTGCGGGACGCCATGGACTCCATAGCCTCTCTAATTGTCCCACTGGCCCTCTTGATTTTTGAGGCGTACCCTCCCTGAAAGTTGACCGATTTGCCGGTGGGCTCCAAGATCACATTCAACTTTTCTTCAGCGTTGATCATGAGCTCCTCTGCTCCGCAAGCGTCCATATCTTCCAAGATGACAGGGAGCGCAGTCTGGCGGTTTGTCCCTCCCTCCTTCCCCTTTACAAGTTTCTCTTTTTGAGAGACGCCTCAAACTCATCGTCATCATCCTGCTCAGCCTTCTTTCAAAGAGCCGATCGGGCAGCGGACAGTGTGGGTGCTTTCCCATGTTTGGCCATGCCACGCGTCCTCATCCTCATGTTCGTATCGGACCCGGAGTCTTTGGACCTACCCGTTAATAGGCGCTTTCGCCCCTACTCTGACGCAAACAAAGATGCCAGGGAAGACAAATATTCCAACACCTCCATGTCTTGACTCCTCCCCCCAGGGCGACCCCCGCTCCTTCCCCCGTACGAACCCGAACCCAAACCCATCCCACCTCCCCTCCGACATGTTCACGGCACAGAAGACGTAAACTGGAACAAAACAATGAAAAATATGACAAAAACACCAAACACTATTCCCGCGGGATTATCTCCAACTTCGAAAAGTTAAGTGAGTACTTACGGAATTCCCGCCACACAAGTCCGACACAGACAGTAACAAAACCGTGACACGCGGTACGACACGAAAACAACAAAGAAAAACAAAAAGGACGCCACAAGCAAGTCGCTATGCACCCTTGCCCCGGGACCGAACGGTCAGATCTGGGTATATCGATGACTTATTGATTCCTCCAATACAAAATAGAACTAGGAAAATACTGATATCTCAATGACCCGACGTTGTAGAGGAAAAAATCAAACACCAAAAGATCCGCCTCCAAAAGGCCGTCACAAACCCTAAATTCCCAATACGCAGTATGCACCTTGTACCAAGAAAGTCTGACAAAGATCGATGTTCTCAAAATCTATAGGACATCTTTTAATGTGGTTCTTACTCAAAGATAGAGCGATTACTATGGAAGATTTTAGTGTTAAGTAATCTGGAAAGCGGTATTCACGGGCGACACTGGGGCGGACATTTGAGGCTCTAGTTGGCGACACGGTTATCTATCACACCTACGACGCAGTTGAGTAAATCATTACAAGTAAACATAATTGACGATATTTAATTTATAAATTAATACTTAATAAAAATAATAAAAGAATTATATCCAATTAGTGCTCGGAATTTTATAGAAGCATCGAAAAATGGAATATTTATAAGCAGTAAGATACTTCCACATGCCTAGCTACGTTTTCCTGGCTCTTAAAGTCGGATATCCGGTCCTATCCTAAAGCTCGCTCTTTGGCTGGCTTCGGGAATTAAGTTAGTTGATAAAACAGACGAGGAATTTTCTCCATTGAAAATATATTGTTTCCAATATTTTTGTTTCCTTTTTAAACATTAATGTTTTATTTGGATAATCATGTTATACTAGGTTTGTTTTAAGTTGTCATTTTTATGGTCTTTTGGTAATTATGTATTTACATTCTTTTTAACCAATGTTATTTTGTATCTAATAACTGTTGAGAGAAAAAATAAAGGATTTAATAACTCGATAATAAGCCTTACCAAAAGGTCAAGCAACTGTGTAAAGGTAATACTATTTACACACATTCTTACATGAGGATACGTTTGACCGACCTGTCCTTTGTGTAGCTTTATATACTTTGAAAGTCATACATGTATTATACTGTCAAAGAATATGAAATTAAAAAAAAAACAGTACCTTAACGCCTGTTATCCCCGAAGAGTAGGCAGAGGTGTACTAGTACATCCACAACTCGTAAGTCCAGTAGATATACAAGAAAATTCTGATTTGCCAAGATACTGGGGCCCATGTTGTCGTAGGTGGCAAGCCTATGGCCACTTCGGGCACATTGCAATCCCGGAACATTTAATAACAGTGGCCCGACATGGGGATCGAAGCCAGGACCCCGCGGGGCTAAAGGTCTTAACAGGCGACACCATAGAGGTGAAAGATATACCCCTTATATGAAATTTATATATGATAACCTATATCGGTAGGTAGGAAAAATGAGAGGGGCCGGTACATATTTCACACACTTTACGTACCCCATCTCGGTGTCCGCGTCGATACTGATTTTGGATCGAGTAAATCCAAAATCAGTATTTGAGAACGCTTTTGACTATTTTGGTGGTTTGGTATGGTATGGTCTACGATGTGGATGTCTATCGGTAGTCGCCAAAAGGCACCGATTTTTCGTTTGCCCCCGTTTGCTATAAGAACATACAAGCTTATTAATCGCAATATTACCTTCGAAAGACTGCGGAAATGATCCTAATATTTACAGGTATTACACATACCTGTAAATAAATATAATCAGGAATCTGAATAATTGTAGACATATGAGATCATTATTTTTGAATTCTATGCACAAGAACCAAATTCCTTAAGCTGGAAATTATTAACTAACGAAAGTGGGGAAGTGATTAGCATATGTGTTTTAAACTTTTTCAACCGTCTCTTAATTCGAACACAAAGACTATAGTCTATTACCGTGCGTTCTTCGGAGCGCCTTTGAAACTCCTCTGACAACAAATCAAGAGACCCGCATGTGAGATAGACCAGATACCACGACTTATACTTTTAGTAACTTGTGTGGTTTATGGAGAGGATTTGATTTATATTTTAGGAGGCAAACGAGAAGTTAGCTCCACTTAATGACGACCAACGCTCATGAACATCCTCATAATCGTTATGTAAATATGTCCCCTTCTCTTCTCCAATTAGCCTCTTAATACTCATAATTCAGACGGGAAGCAAAAACTAAACTATCACCGCCGTAAGTTTAATATCTTGCAAGAATTGGTCCGGCATGAAAATATTATATTGTTATGGTTGATCTTCCAGCCATTTAGATATTGTGAGCTTATTTTAAGAGTATTTTGCACCATGTAAAGTTATTACTTGCGAATACAATAAGTGATTAAATTATTCATATTGCAAGCGTGATGTTGTACCTGTTTTTTGTTGATTATATTTGAAATACAATAAGACTATCATGTATTCTACGCGGCTCTACCGGTACACAATACCGGCACCGGTATACAATAACGACTAGAACAGTAAATTCACTGGACTTCTACTGACGAATGTGTACCAACAAGTGCAAACAAAGTTTGTTCGGCTGATAAAGTGATGGAAACAGTCTATTAGATTAGCTGATGAGATATTTTGATCAATTAGTGTTTGCGACAATCGACGCAATCATCTACAGTCGCTACTTCAAAACTTGTTGGATAAGGACATGTTTTATTGCCGCACATTCCATATTTGCTAGATTTATCTTCCTATGATTTCTCTCTCCTTCCCAGCGTGATAATTTAGTTTAATGGACAAAGATTTTCGTTCGGTGAAGTACTAAGTGAGGTATATTGTTCAAGATGTGGAAAAAAATCATAATCACACAAAAAGGGACTCAGTAGCCGTCGAGGTACCCTAATGGACAGTTGTTCTGGGACAGCTTCCCTTCAACATTCACTTCACACTTTCAAATTATAGTACTAAAGGTGGTGCGTATTCCACACAACTCAGTGCCACAAATTCGACACTCCACCTCCCAAGCCCGTGTAGGCTTTGCTGTGCGAGTTAGTTCTCCTAAAAAAATATCATCTACGTAAACGAGTAGGTAGGTATTGTAAATATCAGTAAAAAGTGTACTACAATGAACGAAGGTCATGTACCAATAAGAATACAATAATATACACCATATAGGCACCATAGACATAAATTTCCACAGATAACGACAACGTTCTTTTAAAATATAATACGCCAAAATTTAACTAAACATAATGTTGAGTTATTATAAACTTCTAACTAATATATTGATTATTTAATCCCAAACACACGACACTCATATTTCCGTTCAAAACATCTTTTACGCGTACAGTGAAGCCAAATAAAATCTATCGAAATACAAGCCACGTCGCAAATGCACAGGAGTGGCGGAGACGCTTTTAAATTGTCCAATAGTTTCTTTTCCTTTTGTCGGTCATATATTTACGTTAAGGATGGAATCCAACAAAATACTCAATTTCGGCCAAACTCAATTTCAACGGTACTATATTCATAGCTTAGGTCGTAAAACATTACATTCGATTTGTTCATTTAATTGGCTTGTATGTTATACACACAGATATCTTATTTCTTTCTTATATTTGTTGCCCATACACCGCAATAATCATTAAAATGAGATATTGAATGGATTTTGAAGATTTATTTTGATATTTTCCTTGCTCGGTATTTCGGTTATTTCACAGCAGATATGGTCTGGCTTAAAATGGTTTCCATTTAAGTCAAATGCCATAATTGTTATCTGTTTGCTACGGTCCACTGAATCCTCTAAATTAATGCACCTCAGTGGAACTGACTGTAATGATTGTGAAGGTAAGAGGAAGCATCATTAAGTACCGTCAAACCTACTCTCAGTTTTATACGAACTAAAAATAAACCACTAGTGGGATAGACTAGGTAACTACTACTAGTACACATACATATGTATAAAAATAATGTTAGATTTACTATTGGAATATTATCAGTCGGACTACAAGCGTTTGCTAAGACACGAAATTCGAATCACGATTACGCTCGCCTGAAGCATATAGATGCTTCGGAAATACTTAATAAAGCTTCGACTAGAGCGTTCGCGTTTACTGTATTCTAAGATACGTTATGTCTATGAAGCTTGCGCTAACTTAAAATTGGCATAACATTATTTTGTGTAATCACGATTTCATGTCTCTGCCATTAGGTTCACAACGAATTACTAATATGTTTCTAAAAAAGCAAATATTAACATAATATTGTCATCGACGTTACAAGGCATTAATGTTTCAACTACATTTATTAGATCAGGTTAAGTAACTCAATATAATAATAGTATACTTGTCACACCACGTTAGCCTAGTCCTGTGGCGAGTATCATATCGGCTTGTGATACAGATAATAAACAACGGAAATATGTAAAAAAAAAAAATCATTTAAAAAATTACATATATTTAACAATTTTCGTTATAGGCGACCTCTCAACCGCCACGTTACCAACTGATCCAGCTGGTAATCAAATTTTTGGGTTGTTTTCGTTTTTCACACGACATCGTGACATGGAAGGTAATATTTTTTAAGCGTAGGTATGCCTTGCAAGAATCGGATGATTTTGGCGAATTTTAGCGTCCGTAGAGTTATTAGTTAAGACCCAAAACGTGACATACTAGACACAAATGGTTTGAGTGGTGTGCTTCTCTTATTTTTCAACTTAATGTAAGGTTACTGATAATGTAAATAGCCTGCTCTGCAGTTTACCTGCTCATGGCCAGCTCTGCTGTAGTAGCTGATGTTGATAATCCTTTCGTATTTTCTTTACATTGTGTTACGCCGTCTCAGAAGGATGAAATAAAAAATGTTAAAGAAATACGGTATCAGTACCATCCTTAAATTCAAATAAATATAAATTTGTCAAATGTCCTTTAGATAAAACTTATTCCGTCCCAATATCTACTATATAAAATTAATGAGACAGGATAAATGAAACTATAATATTTTTACGAGGCAAAAAATCATTTAGAACACTGACACGGTGGTCGTGGACCAGAAAAAACATTATTAGATTAAACCCTGAAACGTCATTAGCAATTACAATTGGACTACAAACCAAGACAGCGACGTTAATCCTATTTTGAAACAGGTAGGGCCTGCTCTAATGGTTGACCAAAAAGATAGACATTTGACATAATATAATCGTAACTACCAAATAAAGTAATTACTTTACACTTAAAAAATACATTTGAATTTGCAATATGTCCGTTTTATACGGTTGTTCATTGTGTTTTCTCATTTTCGCGCCAATACAATGTATACTTTATCACCCCAATCCATTTAATATTTTACAATATTAAAATGGAGTGGAGTGAGAAAGAGAACAGAATGGCTGTAGTTGCATTGAATTGTCAACAGGCCGGGTTGATAGGTGTAAGTAGACATCCTCTGTTTATTACAGAGAAAAATCTGGAGATCCACGTTGTGTTCCTACGAAAAAGGTGGACAGTAAGGGAACGAATTCGAAGAAATCCTGTCCGAAAGCAAAAGAGACATTTGTATATGAAATAAAAAACACACATAACATACATACGTTTCTAACGTGTTCAATCACTAATAATAAAACTAAGAAATCCGAAAAATAGTAAATTATTATTGGTATGAAACCCTCGGCTTGCGATTTTTGGAACTGCACTTGGTAGATATTATCTTAGAGAAGCGAGAGTCATATGTTCAACAATTCTCATACATCTGATACGTACGATGTCTCAGTTTTTCGTTTAATTTTACTTGATATTAGCACAGTTATCGCACACTACGCAAATCTAATTGACTATTGAACTATAAAGGACAACATTATTAATATGTAATTGCACACAGCTCACAAATCTTGGGTGTACGCTGCCAGTATTATTCCATACTTCTCGTAAATCGTAAACTGATCAGCAGACTGTCGTAATACAGAATTGTATCTGAATAATACATAAGGCGAAACTTTGACAAAATCGAGAACTAATCCCTCACAGAGATTGGGCTACACGTAATTACTCCACTATTGTCAGGTGAACTCATAAATCATAATTTTGGACGTGATGATCGCGTATATTTAAATTGTGGCGCGCTCGGAGCCTGTCCACACTGTAATTATTTTCTGGAAATTTATACGTATATTACATATCATGCTATATGAATGATGTTACGCGATTGTCCACGAGAAATACATTTTTCATACGCCACAAAGCAATTTAAACAACCCCGTTACTGGGATGTTTTTCAGATTATTCTGAGCACGCATTACATTGTCCGGGATTGGAATGAGGCCGAAGGGGCCATAGGCCTGCCACCTATGACATCATGGGCCCCAGTACCTTGGCTAATCGTGGTGTACTAGTATATCTACTGGACTTAAGTACTGTATATGTACTAGCACACCTCTGCCTACCAAAAAAATAATATTAATTACGTTTAAATCGTTGGTTATTACCGATGTTATGAAATATAGTAGTGCTATAATTTGTAGGTAAAAAAATGTTCGACGACTATTATTTTTAGTATCAGGCTGATAATAATTGTTGGTTGATAAAAGTTAATAAACTTTCATTAATTATTGAAAGCAATTTTATTATTGTGGTCTATTGAATGTCCGGTATGATTTTGGTATGCTTCTAAGTCATTCGTTCAAGTTGACGGAGTTGTCATGACTTTGTTATTACGGGAGTATCGCAGAAAGCAGGTTTCTCTTAGTTTCACAAAGTCAGAGCATAGATTACTGACTGAGCAGCCAAATATTGTACAATAATGTCACTGTTATTTTGAGATTTGCCATGATTAAGAAATTGATCTGAACGTCCTACAAGGGCATGCAATACAACATTTCGAATGTGGTAACATATTTGCAAATTAAATCGTACAAATGAAGATTATAAAAAAAATGCTGTTTTGGCAAAACTTTGTATTGAAATACGAATGTTGTAACGAATAAATGCTGGTGTATTGTAAAATACATTTTCCATAAACGCAAGGTGTAAATATACAGAAGGAGTTTACTTTAATCATCACTTCTAATTATGTGGAGTATCCGACTCCAAACTAATTTCTAATAACAACAACTTTCATATTTGCAAAGGCTATTTTACAATAGTCTCAAATGCAAGAATTTATATGAGTATTTTTATCCACAGCGATAAAATTTTAAATAAGACATTAAAATGGACGCAGTCTTATAAAATGAGGCTTAAATCTGTAAGTGTCTAGAGGTATGTGGCACTGTATTTCTTAAAATTGTATTCTAAAGAATAAAAGACGTGTAATTATTTATTCCATAGTTCTCCGATCTGCTACGACATCGCTAAGAGTCAATTTCACTCTAGGCGCAGTGATAAATCACCAGTCGAGCAATTTGCAGTATCATCAGCGAAAATGTGTTAGATGCTTCTATCTGACGTTTTACAAGCCTATGTATTATGCACACGACATGCAACACAGTAATTACGTTTGCATCATTAGTAATCTCCAATTGCTTTTTTTTCTGGTAGTAATAAAAATATGAAATTACTGGTTTAGCTTACTACTTTAGAAGTAAGGGGCCTTAAATAGTATTAAGACACACACACACACACACACACACACACACACACACACACACACACACACACACACATATATATAGTACACACACGTGTGTGTGTAATATTTTAACTTTCCTCCTTCTTTTCCTCATTATTTATACATATTTTTGAGAAATCAATATTTAAGTGTATCCCTTAAAATTTTACAGTATCTATAATCTTCAAATATCAGTAAATCGTATGCGACGTACGGAAAGACAGAGGGACGGATAGACGGACATGAAAAAACTATTAGATCTCCGTTCTTCCAAAACTTTAGCCATGGGACCCATTATAATAAAACAGTTATTATATTGTCGTGGTTTATTAAATATTTTACTATACCGACGTTTCAGAAGCTCTACAGCTACCTTAGTCACGCGTGGACTGAAATATGACTTATGACACCAAGGCACTTGCTTGGTGTCATCGGTTATTAAAAGTACTCGAAGATTTTTATAATAAATAAGTGGTTCCTAGTTAGTTTTATAACAAAATGTAACATTTGCGGAAACCTAAGAAATCATTATATGTAACCCAGAATCAACTTTCCTGTTCCTGAAACAAGCGTGTTTCAGGATTTGGCCGTTTCACCTGGGTTTATGAGCGTTTGCAACTGTCGTACCAGATCCACTTTTCTTCGCAAGTAACGACATGAACCAAAAGTCATTCGTTATGTGACGGTTGAGTAATGCTACACAGCACTCAATGCGTTTTTGTTGGTTTGCTGTGCGGTATTTGAATACTCAAAATCCAGCAAAGACCAGATGGAAGTCCAGGTTGTATCCGATCTGGGAAAAAATATAAAAATATATATAAAGTACAAAAAAAGTACCTTCATGCCTATTATCCCTGAAGAGGTAGGCAGAGGCGTGCTAATACATCCACAGCTCGTAAGGCCAGTAGATATACTACTAAATATAAAGCAGGATAAGGTAAATGAAGTCAGTAGAATTGCGTGAAAAATGGAAGAGTGGAAAGAATCTAAACAGTAAGCAAGTCTTACACACTCTAATTGAATTGAATTTGTGTTGAAATCATAACTAACATCATTATCATAAAGACAACGCGAGCTAAGTCGCGGACACCAGGTAGTAAATAATAAAAGTAAGGAAGATATTAATACATTTTGGCGATGTTCCTCATTTAAGTGGTACATGAACTTTTCCCCATGTTGTTATTTTTTTAAATGATTGTATTGTAGTTGATTTAGGACGTGTTATATATACTGAGGACTTTCTATAGTCCCCCGTATAATATAAATTGTGATGTCTATTCGGAGGGCGTAGTATATTATAATGTTTTATCAAACCTGTCATATTCAATTTACTGAGATCGTACGTACGTATCCAGCATTGTAACACAAAGCAGTTGTGATAAGGATATTACAACCGGTAATCACATCTGTTAAAATCAACTGATGCAGTTAATTTACGACTATATATTGTGATTGAAAGATATTGGCGCGTTTGTTACGACCACACTACGACACAATACCAATGGCGCAATTTCTTCGGACATATTTTTTAAATTTTGTGATATTATCAGTTTATCTGTGGCGAAACCAGATATAGGATTTTATTTCTAAAGTCGAATCATCGTATCAATCAATCATGATTCACGTGGTATTAATTTAATAAATGAATTATTTGTTGAAGTAATGGAAACTTATTTTTACAGACTTAAATAAAAAAGAATAACTTATTTGGTAATATCATTTAACAATTAATTATTCAAAGGTTTTAATATAATTTAACCAAATTGACTTTAGATAATACAGTTTTAATTTTCGTAATTCCATATACGCAACGAACTAAAACAAATCGGCTTTATTATTTAGACAAATCGTCAAAGATATTTATTTCTCGAGGTAAGTAACATGGCCGCCATTAACGTAAGTCGTGGCAAATTTTAATCACTCGATTTCACGAACTAAAAGCTGTGGTAAACGGTGACTGGTGTTCTATCTATTTGTTATTTAATCTGTATTATAACAAATGTTACGTTTAAAATTGTTACAATCAATAGTTTATAATTCCCTATTGTATAAATTAATCAAAACCCAATAGATATCTCCATAAAAGCACGAACCCACCGTTCTCGTAAGTGTAGAACATAAAAATTAATGAATTAAAACCACTCGTTTTATATCCAGTTGGACTTTTTCGGAACATATCATGGGCAGTCGGAAGTAACCTAACTTCCGACTAGGTTATGTCATGGTGTCTCGACTGTACTAATCGGACGCGCTGGCGTCGAAAGCCTATATTCAGAGAGCCTCCAACTAACGGGTGATCACTGGTTCCGGTTTCAAAACTGTTGATCACGGGACATCCGCAAATATATGGTTTCGGTCCGTCATAATAAACTCAATCTCTTTCCTTGTCACAATTCCGAGGCCCTGCTATGTCCACTTCCTATAGGGCTTCTTTTCCTATGGGGCTATTCTTAAAATATGAATTCTACTTTCACGAGGAAGTTTACCATCATTTGCCCCCTGCGATTTCGACTTCCGACTCCATGTGGTCCCAGATTCGATTCGACACCATTTCGTACTCCCACTTTGGCATTTAAGTACCCCATAACAATATTGAAGTGGGCCTTATAGGTAGTATGTAAGGCCCGGAGACATCCTAGTAGGTTGTCTCCAAGTCGTCATCGCAATGTGTCAAGGTTGGTGCGTATACTTGTATCACTTTAATCTATACCTCTTATTGAGCTTAAGTATGTTCACGAGGAATCCCACGCCGCCTTGTGATGGAATTTTCTCCTTCCCTGAAGTGGAATAGGTGACCCGATAGCAGAGTTATGGTATCTTCGCCTTCTCTTCCAACTTCACATAGCCCCAGAACGTACCACCGAATTTTTCCCAGTTCCACCTCCAGCTCAATGGAGTCGTTATCTAGTTTGAGCGTCCGTCTGTTATATGTAGCCAGGTAAAGTAGTCGGTAGTAGCGAACCGTAGCCCGGAGATTCTTGGCACCCCTTGGTCTAACGTAACCGTGTCCGCTACCGTAGCCATAACTGGTGGAACTACCGGGAACTGGGGGCCGAGTTCTACAGCTGTCATTCAATGGAAGCTAATGCTTATAATTGCCACGCTGAGCAGGCGGATTGGCCAACGCAGACTAGGTTCCCTAACGGTGCCACTGCTGCCTGTCGCCGATCCAATTGTTGTTACTGCCATTACTCGGCGCGAGCGCTGTCCGGTGCTCCTGTATATTTCATTGTCACTATAAAATAGAAGGGAAACGAAACGACCACCTCGCTGAAGCCTCTTTGTTGTTAACAGACTAGTGCCCTTTGAAAGATCTTGGATTGAGGGTGAGGGTATTCCTAAGCCGCTCCCACGCAGCCTAGGTACTTGGTACTATTAACGGAAATTATTGAAGTTATACTCCTCTTATCGCGGTAGGGAAAAATTATGACAGTATATTTTGCGATGCACGTGCAAAACGTAACAAAAATTCGACTACCTGTAGTCAGCTATGACAAGCCATAGTACGAGGGTGGATCTAAAAGTTCTAAGCCCGACCAAGAAAATGAAAGAAAAGTGGATCTAAATTTATTTTTATTTTTCGACATAGTCTCCATCTAGTTCAACACACTTCTTCCACCTGACCTGTAACTTGTTTATCCCCTCGAAAACAAAGATTCCGGAAGGTCGGCGAAATAATCGTTTACTGCAATTATCACCTCATCTTTGGTCGAAACTCTCGAGCCACCCAAATGTTTTTTAAATTTGGAAATAAATGATAATCCGAGGGGGCTATATCCGGCGTATAAGGTGGGTGGGGCAGCAATTCGTAGCCACAATCATGGATTACAGACATTGTTTCAACCGAAGTGTGAACACGTGCATTTTCTTGATGAAGCAAAACTTTCTTACGCAACATTCCCGGCCTTTTTTCTTTTATTTCCTCCCGAAGTCTCCGTAAAAGGTTACAATAATTAGAATTTATAGTTTGGTCTTTCGGAAAATAATCTACAAAAATAATGCCCTTCGCATCCCAAAAAATAGAAGCCATGATTTTGTAAACAAATTTAGCCTTTTTCGGTGTAGGAGAGTCTGATCTTTTCCACTGTTTGGATTGTTGCTTTGATTCAGGAGTATGGTGGTGAACTCAGCTTTTATCCATTATAACAAATCTATACAAAAAGTCCTCGGGATCAGTCTCAAAAAAGTTCCAAACAGTCTTGCGAAATTGTGTATCGAACTCGTTTTTGTTCAGCTGAAAGCAACCTCGGGACCCAGCGAGCAGAAACCTTATGGAACCCCAACTTGTACCCGGCCATAACCAATGTTTGTTATCACAGCTATCTTACCAATGGTCAAACGTCGGTCACCCCGTACGAGATCACAAATTTTATCGATGTTTTCTTTCGTGTTAGAGGTTGTATGCCTTCCACTCCTAGGATCATCTTTAATGCTCTCACGACCGCGCTTAAACTCAGCTACCCACTTCTTGACAATGGAATACGATGGAGCAAACTCCCCTAAAGTGCTCACCATATCCTGATGGATATCTTTTTTATTGAGGTACTTAATGACTGCACGGTGTTCAATTTTCTCCATTATTGAAAATTGCGTCAGATTGCTTCAAACAAATAATCACAGAAAATTTATATTGTGCAGTATCGGAATGAAACTGCGCACAATAAATCAATGTGACACATACTAACAAATGACGGTAGATTTAAAAAGATGTCTTAGCTCCATGTAGGTTAGGCCATGAACTTTTTGATCGACCTAAGTATCATCGCTGCGCTAAATATTCCGAATAGGTGGCTAATTTTCGACCTAATTAGCATTGCGTGTTGATTACAAGGGTTATAGTAATCCTAGTCATAAATCAGTTTGCGTTGTTTTATTGTTTTCTACGTAGCTAAAATTTATTCATTAGTGCAAAGTGTGTGGTCAGGAATTTATTTTTCTACCCACAACCTGGACACAGACTGTAAGTTATTAAGTTCATTTAGTGAAAGGACACGTCTTAATATTAAGTCATTATTGTAACAGTGTTAATTATTTAATAGTAGTTGCACTCTTAGGATATTGAATTGGTTTCCTAGTAAATAGCGCCATCTGTTAACTAATAGCCGCACAGCAAAAAAAGAACAGTATTTCTAATTAAATTTTAAAACTTGATAGCAGTAGGACAGTTGGGAGTAGGCGGTGATATGGCGGATGATGAGGAGGGGCGACTTCAGCAGTTCTTTGAGATGGAAGTTCGTCGCAAGTCTCAGGAGCTTCTGGGGTTTATGTCGATCGGGAGGGAGGCGGGATTCGCTCCCAGGACATCGCTTGCTCGGACTCCTCCGTACGGATTCAACTCATAGGCCACCACCATGGAGTTAAGCATGGAAAGCTCGCGGGCTCCTTTTTCTCTTTGGCCTAAGAGACCAATTACGTAGCCTGCGGAAGAGCAGGAACGGAGCAGGGTGTGAGGATCGCTGCACAGTCTCGCGACCGACTTTGGTTCCTCCTGTTGTGAGGATCCTTACTGCACGAACGGTAGGTACTACACCAGAACCGAGCACTAATGCGGCAGTAGCGGCAGTCACAGCAGCCGAATCTGGGTTGATGAGTATGAGTAGAATTCAGATGCTTAATACTTTGCGGCGCATTGCGGAAGTATCAAACGTAATTGTCAGTGCAACAAAATTTTAAATGAATGCTGCAAAACGGGACGCAATGAACTAGGCTAGCCAAAGCGTTTTAGCTGTTGTTGCTGCATTAGAACTGAAGCTGGCCAAGTTTGAACATCTAGTAACATTAACGAAGCTAAAATACGCGCAACTACGCATCGCTCTTGAAGCGACCACAGGGCCAGCCAACGGTCGTCATACCTGCTAACCAGGGTCAAGTAGTACTGTTTTACCCAAAGACAGAGGACATAAAGACTTCTGAGAGCACCAAAACCGAGCTGCAGAAGGCAGTAAAACCTTGGGCATTCCAGTGCAGTGCATCAGTTCTTCGTGATAAATTGGTTGGCCTTGGCCGTGGTTCGATAGGACCGCTCAATCTTCTGGGATAGAAGGCTGCCACATCTGAGCTGCTTGTTATTCTCAGTGAAATGAACTATTTCGTTCTCGTTCCAGAACAGTATCCAGAACAGTATGCGAGAGAGGGGTAGATTGGGCCTACTTTCGATCGATGCTATGTTTGCGAATGGATAAACTGGACCCCAGGAAACCAGCAAATGAACTTGCCAAGCAGTGTAGTAAAATCCTTACGCAAACTGCCAAAATAAACCTCGGATATCGCAAGGGAGTTCAGGGTCTAGGATAGAATGGTGGAGTCCGACTCTGGACCGTCTGAGCCGTAAAGTCTAGGCCGCACGACGATGTTGGTAAAACTCGAGACGAGGAATCCCACAAGATATATCTTACTGCAGGAAGCCATACGTGTAGCTAGACAAGAATAAAAAGTGGCCATGAAGGACGCTGAAATTAAACATTTTAGAGATATTGCTGAGACCGGAAATGAAAATCCTTGGGGTTTGGCATACCGAGTCGCGACCGGTAGATCGCGACCTCCGAAGAATGTCATTCATGGCGGAAAACTCCTAAAAGGCTATTCTGTGAACATAGAAACTGCTATGCATCAGCTCCTATACTCCCTATGCCCAGATGATACAAAGGAAATTGACAACAGCTATCACCGACAAGTGTGAGTGGCGGCTTCAAGCTCTCCTTCCGGCAGGGATTTAGATGCTCCTTCTCGCAGTGCAGTCGATCACATTATTAGAAGCTTACCGAACACTAGTCGCGGATTAGACGGAATCACTCGAAAGATTATCAGGCCTGGATGGCTTCTTCCGGAGAAATAATGCTAACATACACAGTGTGTATCAAAGAAGGGGTCTTTCCCTGATATGTGGAAGATAGGTCCATTGATAGTGCTGCCAAAAGGAAATGAGCCGATTGCTTTACTGCCGATTCTAGGAAAAATTTTAGAACGTCTCATTATTACTTGCGCTCCCTGTTCGTATCGTGGTATTTCTGAAAATCAGCATGGATTCGTCTGAGAGCGCTCAAATGTAAGCGCATTAAAATCAGTGTTCCAGATAGTAGATAATTCCACATATAAGTACATTCAGCTCGTCCTTTAAGACGTCTCCGGAGCCTTCGATAATGCATGGTGGCCAATGACACTGTTAAAAGCGAAAGCTACTGGCATCTCTCCGAACTTCTATCTGACTCTCGTAAGTTATTTCTGTAATCGTTATGTTGGCTTCACAGTTGGCCACCGCACGCTTTGAAAGTTTTCCACAATGGGATGTCCCCAGGGTTCGGTATTGGGCCCCACACTATGGGAACACGTCCTGAACGATATCGTAAAACTGTCGAGATCAGAGGGCGTAAGCTTTGTGGCATACGCAGACGATTTGACGCTTGCGATCGAGACACGGTCGCGCGCCATTATCGAACAGAAATGTTCTACGAACTTTAACAGTTTATCGGATTGGGAGACCCGTAATAGGCTAACATTTTGCGCAGCGAAGTCCCAGATATAATAACAATTAAGGATCGTTTTAAAAGCGGA
>JAFELO010000989.1:27903-43260 GCA_017140195.1 Eumaeus atala
GTCTCACGTGTCTCTACCTCCTCGAGGGGTGTGAAGTACCGGACACTTAGGTTCCTGTACCACGGAACCTGACATCTGACATATGCTGCAGCGCCTTGGTGTCAACGCTCTCACTGGTATGTTGTACGTAATGCATTATTACACACCCAAAGACCAGCTTTAATTTTACTGACGACAGCGTACTGGTCATGCAGCAGTGCGGCGCTACCAGTATTGGCTGGCGTTCTGCCTGCCGATCTGGAGGTTCTTCAAGCGGTACTCGTGCGTTAGGAAAAGAAAAGCGCTATCGCGAACGACGTCATCTCTACTTGGCAGTCACGTTGGACCGCGTGTGCCGACGGGAGGGAGCTGCAATGCTTCTTTCCAGAAGTTATAACGCGTCTGGCATATCAATGGGTGGAACCAAAGTACGTTATTTCATAGATTATATATAACAGGGCACGGGTGCTTTAAAGGTCTCCTACACATGAAGGCGTTATGTGACCTGCCATCGTATCCTTGCGGTCATGAAGCTGAAACCAGAGAAATAAGCTACTGTGGGAATGTGACTTGTACAAAAACGAGCGAAACATCATGTTGGACGGCATCGAACGCAAGACAGTGGGCCCAGTCTATCATCAGGATTTGGTCGCAACAGAACAGAGCCTTAGTCAATTGAAGACATTTGCGCATACATGGCACGCGTAGAGGAAGGGTAGGTAACAACATAGCTGCATCGGGATAACCATGATTGACGAGGCCGATGATAACTTCTATCTTTTTTGTGTCATGCCCCAGAAAGGGTAGAGTGAAGTAACGAGAGGACACTTAAATAATGTGTAGGATGTCAAGATTTACACGTTGGGGAACACAGCCGGTGATCAAACTCCCGTGCATCTCCCATGATTCGATCCGTATACCGAGAGGTGGGTAGGAGCATGGGTGGAGGGTGAGTAAGTATCATCGCATCGGCATAGTAATTATGCTGATGTTCATGGGCGTCCATGTTCGTAGAAAGGCTCTGACTACTCGTCTGTCCCCTATATTATACTATAAATTAAAAAGCTACAAATGTAAAATAAGGTGAAAGATAAAAAAAATATCTTCTTACGCCAAAGAAGCATAACTTCTATCGCGTGGACATAGGTACATACATTTTTTAAATTTCATTGTGTTACCTTAAACATAAAGGTACTGCAACAACAAGAAAATACAAGTTTTAGTAACATGTATAGAATTTTCTAACGAAGAACAAAATAAAATTGTTTTATAAGTGAAAACGTGTTTCTGTTTGCTCTGAAGGATTTGCGAAGGTTTAACTTGCATTTCCTTTAGACAAGAGGTCTAACTTCTCCTATGAGCGACTTATCGTGTGTAATGTGTAGAAAAGTTTCAAATGGAAATTCAGTGTTAAGTGACAAAATTTTTTGATAAATATTTTTAAACAGATTTTTTATTTAATCAATTTTTTTACATCCTTATTCCTTTTAATTTAAAGTTCGTAATAAAATTATTTACGTACAAGTTATTTTCGTGTAGCGACAAGATAGTTGACAACTTTGCGAGGTTATTAGTGACGAGATTTAATGATTCATAAGAAAAATCTTATGCTCATTTTTATAATATCGAATAACAGCATTTCTATGTCTTAAAACAGGTTTCTTCTTTTCAGAGAAGTTATAGATTATATCCTTTTTAACGATACGGTGACTTTAGAATTCTTAGACACGCAATCAATAATCATGGCTTGACGTGATTCTTAATGCGAATAGAGTATTATGTACTTGTTGTGTAAATAAAATCCCGCGATCGTGGCATAGTCGAATAAGAGTTAGTTCCGATAGAGTTGGGCCAGCGTAATAGGGGAATAAGTTATCTCCCACGTTTACATGATACCGCCACAGAGTGACAGCTATGTCGTCTCATTTAGTGCCGTTGTAAGGTTCTGATGGACCATTGGAGAGAAAAAGAGAGAGAGAAACGCATCTGCATAATTATTTGGATGTCTACGTGCCTTGGTAGTGCCTGGTTCCATTCCACGCTCGCCCCTTATATCATAAAAATAATGTTTGAGATCGACGCCTTGTGTATTGCGCTTTAACTGGTTTATGATTCATTTATCGAGATAATGAGCTGGGATGTCAGTTAAGTGTGTAGGGACATACTGCAACCAAATCTGAGCAATTACGTTCACGATTATAATGTTATCGCCTCATTCCCACGGGATAATAACGGCACTGCACATTAACACCCATCCTTCAGTTTCATAGTCTCATACACGATCATATGTTTTTCAAGTAGCGATCTCAGTTCATCATGCTTCTAATTAGATGATTTTAGAAAACGTATTAAAAAAAAATTAACAAAAGATTGTTTAGTTTTAGGTGAATTTTTGTAAAATATATTTTTTTTTTTCATTATATACTTCGTATTATACTTCAAGGCTCGATTTTCTTTTTTTTTAACCACGTTGCCATTCAATCTGATATGAATATTATAAAAATTTATATGCATCAGCTTCGGCACACACGGCAAATAATGATATGATTCCAAAGTGGCGTTTTTTTTTACACTTCAAAAATATACCCAGTGCTTGGGGAATAGTGACTGGGCTATGTGAAATTTTACCCACACAATCCGCTACGATAGACATGCATCGGCATCACAGAGGGGCTGCGGGAACCCGAAAGGCAACAGTATAATTACTATGCCGTTGGTAGACAGCGGCTTGATGACGGTCAGGAGACGCGTATTTATTATTCGGTACAATCACTTTATTCATCTAAAAATAGTCTTCATCCATCTTAAAGCGGATTATCCTTCCATGATCTATCTTAAGATAATTAACATCAGATTAATCCTATTGTTATGGACTCTTTTGACCCGACTGCGCAACGGAAAGTTTTATATAGTTAGTTGTATATGTGTGGATATGTGTATAATTTATATATCTATGTAAATGTTTCGTTTCCGATGGGACACCGGTTATTCAAAAACGACACGAAATGCGACGCATAGCTGTCACTTTAGGTACAAAACATGCACGAGACACACCATCGCATATTGCAGCGTAGTATTTGTTCACGCTTCCCTCTCAAATATAGCTATTTTGGAGCTCATCCAAAATAGATTCCCACAACTGCGTTACAAGCGTGGGTACATCGTCCCAGACACGTTCTGATTATCGAAGACGATAAATTCACTACAATTTTAAAACAAAACGCAAACAGATACAAGACTACGGCCTTGGTGCAGGCACATCACACCCAGATTCGACCATCGTAGCGGACAACAGCACACATGTTCGATTCTTAATGGTCAGAACAACGCTGTTAGTGCAGTCTCAGTAGAAAATTCCAGTACACCACGCGATTTGCCAACGAGCTAAAATCAAACCGCCTTACTGGTTACGTTAACCGGAACGACCGCACGCGAATCCCACCTGTAATAGAAAGGAGGGGGACATTGTTACTTTTATAGCTATTACCTTATACCTACCAAAACATACCGAAAAAGATCACAAGAGCTAATCGATCCGCTTAGAGGAGTTCAACCATAGAAACGTACTTTTCTACATTTGCCCACTAGAGGTAAAATATGAATAAAATGTACATTGCGGTGGACTTCATCTGGCTGATGCTTCTAAAGACGATAATTCATCATCATCATAAGTCAGTAATCTGATCACATCACCTTCTCGAATTAGTAAAGGAATATTTTTAACCATTGCCATCGACAATGTGCCCAGTAGACCACACTTCAAACAAACACTAAATTTGGTAATATAGATTTTTACTTCTGCTGGCTGTGCAGATTTTCTCACAAAGTTCACCGCAATGGCCAATGATTTCGCATGCAAAATGATTCTGAAAAGATTAAAGCTGGGCTAAATGGCCCGCAATCCAAGTGCATTTGTGACTGAGACGATGCCCGTTAGTGCAATTTAGTGATGTAACATTGTATAAATATGTAAAGTGTAGGAGGAGGTAGTGCTATGTTGAAAGAGGTAGTGCCATGCCTGGTGCGTGATACTACATCCTCCTATGCAAAGGGATTGGGCCGGCACGAGCGCGGAAGTACCTCTAGCTCACTTGATACTGGCGTAAAGTGACAGCGTCAGTGTACAGTAGCTAGTGGCCCATCGGGGAGGGGGGATGTTAGGAGGGCAACACATCTGCGTAACAATCATGCGTCTGCCTATGGGCGTAGGTACTCATCAAGAGGCTCCGATTACTCGTTTTCCCCATTATGCTAAAAAAAACAGAGCAATATACAAGAGGTTAAAGTAATAGCAAATATAATAGAAATAAATACTTACGATACAATTTATTTCTCAATAAATGTGCGATAGGTAGTTTGAAATGGGAGATAGGAAAAGGGACAATTTGGAAATCCACCTGCGCCACTAGTCGTATGTACATATAACGGAAATTCTTCTCTTTTACTAACGTTACGCGCAGAGAAAATGAATCTTTATGATTATAGCCGAGACCTTTCTATTTTATTCAGGAGTACAAAAAAATCGGAAATAGAAATCTATACACTTTGATTATTTTTTCAGACTTCTATTTTACTAGCTGGCAGGGGAGTAACAGGTATTTCTCTACCAATTTAAATAGAAATTCTATATCCAGCACTTTCAGATTTTATTTCGACAGTTTAGGTGCCACCAATAAAAAAATCATAAAGTTTAGAAATATAACTACCTTCTAACAGGACACGACCAACAATTGAAATAGTAAGTATCAATTCTTTTAAATCTGGGAATTTGGAGTGGAGCAATGAGTTTCACACCCATCATCGGTAACGGTAAAGTGAAGGTGATAGTGAAAACAGATGCTGATTCTACAAATAACATTAAACCACTTGCACCAAATCGACAAAATAAAATAAGCTAGATAAGTGTCTGCTACATGAACTAAGCAATCGATAGCAAGACTTTCTCGCCGGAGCATACATAGCACTACTGGATTGGCATAGAAATGAGGGAGATTTAAATGTAATTGCTACCTGCAATGAGGTGTGGATCCTGTGCGACTATAGAAGGCACGTCTCAGTAAGTTCATCCGGAAACTATACTTAACAGTGCGCTAAAAATGATTACTCACAGGAAGACAGTGGTGCCTTCCCGGCAGGCCAATTGTACATCACTTATTCTTATCGAATGACACAACAGTGATAGCTGATTATTTGACAAGATTTTTAATAGTTTTTTTTTTTGAGATTATTTATTACTCTCAATGTAGCCTATAAAATTTAATTGAATCATGTTAAGTAGTTGGCTTAAATATACAAATTAAATATTTATAACGCCCGTAAAATCTAGTCTGTGATTGCGATGCGCCAGTTCCAGTGACGATACCTTTCACCGATATCCGATTTCACCTAGTTTCCTTTTTTCGTTTGACAAAATCCATTAAAACGTATTTTTTCATGTTTTCCTTGGGATTACTTTGACGGGCCCTTTGTTGATATACGCACTTTTTCATAAGCCAACATATTTCCCTTTTCTGTCAATTGCAGTCGTGCTTACATAACATACCCGTATATAATCATGTTTAAAAAGGAGCATAAAGTAATAATGAATTATAACATATTATTTTGGTAGATCTTGTTTCGTTCATCCTTTTAAAAAAGGTTATGTTAAATTAATGGACTCTTTGCTTGACTTTTTGACTACATATTATGTTATCACACATTGGGGCGTACGCGTTATGTGATTAAATGACGGACTGATGGTGATGATGAATATTGATGAAATTTGCATGGGCGAATGGCGCACTGAATATGCAATTATTGTGATCAGCGCGCCACTAACATATGACATAATAATTTACACTACACAGTAGGTATATGCACAAGTGAACTCGTGGATACATGATAATCATAATGAGTGTGACATGTAACGGATAATATTTAGAGGTACACGTGAACGCTTAGTGGATTGATCATAAAAATTCATGTAGTGTAAATAATTTTCTCCAGAGATATAATGATTTACGATTTAGAAATTTTGTATACTGTTTATTATTGAAAGGAAGAATTGTTAAGTTATAATGATAGCCTAAAAATTTTTTGTCCAAATGATTATGGGACGATAGTTGCACATAAATAGATCTGTGGTGGCTGTGCTGAAAAATAGAGACGTGAAAATAATTAGTATAATGAAAAATTTTGGCAAATTGTTATCTACTAACATGTCATTGTCATACAGATTATTATTATATATTCGATTAAAACTTTCCTACAGGAAGGTTTTGTATATTTTTAAATTACTAAGAAATCCAAGGAACAGACGCGGAGCGTTAGTTTGTGACCCACTAGTAATTATTTATTTGCATGACACTTCAACTGCTTATATTGCAATGCTTAGCAAGGCAGTATTGACAAAGTAAGGATTGCGATATAAGAAGTTGAAGAGTCATGCCATTAAAAAATTACTAGTGTGTTAAACAAAAACTCACTGAGTATTAAATGTATTTATGAGTATCGAGTTTATCATCTAATACATAATGTACTACAACTGTAATAAATCATGTAATTGTAAATTATTTCACATTTTGGTAGACACTCATAATGAAGGCGTAACTCAAATTTATGTACCCACTGCCAATATCTAGGGTCATACATCATCCTGTCCTCGCTCCGGAGATTGATGACCTTACTTACAAAATTGGTCTTCATTAGTTTACTCTAATTAATATTGAATATTAAAGAAACGCATTTCTCGCCTGTCATCATTTAATGCTTGTCTTAATTAATTAATTCATTTTTTATTTAGTGATGGCTATGCTGTCACGTTTTATATTTGTGGGGAGGATTATGTAAATGAGGGCAATATGTTTCCATTTATTCTGATTTTGCGGAAGTCTATGGATATCGGCAATAACTGAAGCACGACCTATGAAGAATATCTATTCTGGATATTGATTGAGTTGATCTTAAATCTGGATACGCTACAGACAAAAAAATCATTTAAACATGACTCCTGAACAAAATGTTATACTTGAAATTGGTATTATGTGGTGTGAACTTTTGAAACTATAAGGTAATTTGGGAAATTCATATCGCTAATTTTTATTTTCGTTATACTTTTCTGATTAACTAAAAGTCTTGCAGTGAATGTCGCCCGGCTTTTGATGATGATGACGAATAAGTAAAAACAATGTAAACATTTCTCATATTTGATAACGTTTCTCATAAATAAATAACAGTACAACTATTGTAAACCGGGAAGGTAAATATAATGTATGCGTTATGTGATAAGTTTGTGCTAAGTTGGTGTGTTTTGCGCAGTTTGTGAAACGTAAAAACAAAGTTACCTAAGCTACGATTATGTAGATGTTTAGAGCGCCAATCATCAGGAAAAAGGACTGACTGTGCCCTCACACCTTATGCTAAAAACTTCGATTTGTCCTTCGCATATGGGGTCGCAACACAGCACAGTCGCAATTTTGCTATATGCTAAAAACCAATCTATACGTATCAGAACATGAACAGTTATTTTGTATTTAACATTTACAATGTAGTGCAATATGTAAATGTTTTGCCATGGCGAAATGTAACTGAATTATAGGTTGAATTCCACATCGACCGCTACTTAATAAATCGGAGCGGATCGCACAAAATGTTGGCTTCTGTTAATATGAGAGGTTACTTTGCGGAAATTCATGACATACAATAATGTTTAAATTTATTTGAATTATTCTGTGAATGGTTATTAAATTTATTATTCTGTGGTTTCTTTTTTTGCATTGGAGGAATTAGAGATCTCGATATAGTTATATACAAACAAAAACGACCTCAAACTTAATATTTACGGGATTGGGCTTTAGTCGTTTTTAAAAATGATTTAACTGACTCTATAAATAATGTATATTATTAGTTAAAACCTGAAATAGCAAGGCCTTGATTTAGTAAGGCTCGTGCCGGCTAGTTTTGAGATTTAACAGCGACTGGATGAAACGCTCTCTATCTCGACTGAGGCTCAAAGCCAACATGATGATTTAACAATTTAGCATGTGAGATTGCTTCAACCCTTATAGTGAAAGGATATAGCGACCCCTCGCAGAAGATTAAAGTTCAGGGTTTATATTGAAATTTAGAAAACGGACTCCGTCAGACGGGTTTCCGGGGCTTATCAAACATTCGGAACTTCAAGGTTATTGTGATAATTATCATCATTACTAGTCTGGTTTACAGGCTTAGTAAATAAAAAAATACAGAATAATACTTAATACCAACATAACACAGCGTTATTTTTGTTACATAAAATTACAAAAGAATTGATTCTAATATAATGTGTCCAATGTTTTACGAAAACTGGTTGTGTTAGTTTTTCGATAACATTTTTTAATCGCGAGAAAATCTCGCTCCTTTCATTATTTAATTTTTAATTATCACGGTAAATATTATGCAAACTAGGGGGCACGACGTCCCCACCATGGTTCAGGTTTGCACACAGCCTGACTCAATTGAGTCAATAATTTCTTGTTAGTTAATAAGGCGCGGGCTTATATACGATATGTCCACATGGCTGATAACATTCAGGTTTCCGTTGATTATTCTTATTTTCCCTAGTCCACTAAAGTATATGTTGGTGCTAGAGTCAAAAGGTTGCACAAAATACACATGTACATCGGCCGTGACACTGAAATAATATAACCGGATGAGTATAAAAAGAGTAATTTGTTTTTTGTTTCATGTAAAATTATTTGTATGTCACCTAACATTGGAATTTCTGCTGGTTTAATTTCATCAATAAGATATGTAACATATCGTCTATTTGTTCATAACGTATCTGTCTAATTGTCATGTACGTTGATGATATTATAGGGTCCCTTCAAATGAGGTGAAAGAGCTTTCGCGCAGACGAAGATGTATTTTGTGTCGTCTGCTCTGCCTCTAGCATAATATAAATTATGTTGAAGTCTTCTAATATAGCCTGAGTATGTCGCGCCTCAACGCCTCACTTTCTTATACATGAGTATGAATGATGGGTTTATTCCGAAACACTACTTCATAGGGAGTGAGCTTTGTAATCAAGTGAGTATTAGTAAGTTAACATAGCAGTGTACACATATGTAGCCAAATCATCTTGTCTGTAATTAGTAAAGGATTTTAGGTATTCTTATAGATTGGAGTGGCTTCGTTCTAGAATCCCTTGGGTTTGTGGGTGATATGAGGAGGACCGTGTCGTTTATTTTTAGGAATTGGCAAGTTGTTTCGAAAAGATCTGCTGTGAAGTTATTTCCTTGGTCTATTAGATAAAGCAAAACAAAGATTTAGTAAGACTCTCGGCAGGTGTTAAGGTTTAACGGCGACTGACCAACTCACACTCGATGTAGACTGAGACCAAAACCATTATGATGATTTAGCAATTTAGCATATGATATTGCTATAACCCTCACGGTGAAAGAACATAACAGTACGCTCATTTGATAAAAAAATTGTACACCTCTAGTTAATTCTTTCTTTAGAATGTCCAAACAAATTAAGAATAATAACCGGCAATAAATAATTAATCGGAGCACTTTATTAGCATTTTGTGTATATTTATGTAAAATGTAAGCCTCACTTTAAGATCCATCCTAGGCAGTCTAAACTACTTTCTTTTTCTCTACTACAAATGGAATAAATTACAGCAATGAAAAATAACAATGAAACATACAGCATTGTATGTTGGCTGCCAACATATCAGATATGATCAGATGTGTATAGTCTTTATAGTTTCTAACCCGGAATTGAAATAGATTTCAAGAGCATAATAGCTTATCTAAGAAAAAACTTTTCGCACCAAAAAAAAAGGTAACACAAAAAGCACCACGAGCCCAAACCAGCATAAATTTACTTGGAAATGTAAGAGAATGCGAAGTGGACGAAACAAGTTCGATACTATTTATTATTTACATTGTAAAATAAAATGAATTAAACTGTAATAATTTTATGTTACAAAAATAACATCACGTATTATTTGGAGTACCTACAAAGAGAATCAAGTGTCATTAGTCAGTCTTTCTACTTTCTTACCTTGCTTTCTCCATGTATTTTTTTATTTAAATTAATACGGATTTCAAAGACTATTCAAAGAGATGAATCTGATCATGTTATATCAGTTTTCTTCTTCCACTTTCAGATATATAAAACATTAAGTTTTTTTATGACGTAGGATGCAAACACTGCTCGTATGGATATTGACTACGCAGCCCATTGACATTTACAACACTAGCCATCTTGCAGAGACGTTGCCGGCCTTTAGTGAATAGATGTAGTTCTTTCTTGAACTCCTAAATTCATATTGGATCTGAAATACAGAGGTAAGCAGCTGGTTCCACAGTACAGTTATACGTGTTAAAAAGCGGCCAACGTTTAAACGCACTGGTGTGGAGTTACGGACATTAACATGATGTGCGTGGAATATATAGTTCTGTCGTGACATCCAAAGATGTATTTCTGCTGCTGGTGTTAATCCGAACAATTCCGCACAAAAGTCCGAGCAGTAATCCATGGTCGGGCCTCCAAATAAGATTTTTATATTTTAAATTTTTTTATATCTGTGTATTAAACTAACACACTATATAAATAACAAATGTTGTTTGCAAATAAAAACTATTTTTTTCTCTGTCACATTATTTATGGCAAGAATAGGTACTGCGCATTATACTATTGCTATTGAAGTATAGATGAAAAGCTATATCCAGTGAGAATATACTTGAATGTATATTCTCATTGGATATGGCTTTCATACTTTACGTATACGTAGTGTAATCACGGCCTCATCAAAAGAGCGACACATAGAGCACGTTTCAGAGCTATCAGAACGCGTCACGCCGCCATTCATTCACCCCTTGATGTCAGTCGCAATTATGTGGCTCTATATTTAAGTCGTGTGTATAGCGCTTTAACTGTATTATTAATATATCGAACAATACAAGTAGATCGAGCCGATTGATTATTATTGATTTCCCGATTAATATGTTTGGGATTCTTAATTACATAGTTAAAGCCATTATTAGGGTTCCGTATCGAAAGGGTTACACTGGGACTCCGTTGTTAACTCCGCTGACCTTCTATCTGTATGTCTGTCATCAAGCTGTACATCATGAGCCGTGATAGCAAGAAATTTTTACCAATGTTATATTCCTGTTGCTGCTAAAAAACATCGTTACTACACGTGCTAGTAGGGTAAATTTTTAAAAGGTGTTGTTTTTAGGACGTAAGGGTGCTAAATAGTAGCGTCATATTTCATATGAGTCGAATTGGGTTGGTATGACCAGGTACATCATATATTATTACTATTTCTACATGTTGATACCATTTATATTCTCACTCTTCATACTCTGAAATTACATAAATCATTGTTTAATGTATATATTTAAAATTAGATAACACATACACAAAACATGTCATTTTTAATTAATTATATACTAACAAACTGACTCAATAGACATTGTCATAACATAACAACGAAAATTCATGAATCGTATTGGCTTAACTTATAAAATAAATACTACTCCAAAACTTGTTCAAAATATATTCATAATTCTAATGGGTTATGATCAATACATTATTTTTTGGGACACATGATATGATATTATAGTATGACTGGTTAGGATACATACGGTGAAAATAACTCCATGAAACTTCGAATGTAACTAAATTGATTTACAAGGTAAAGTGTATTCGCTATTTCTGTTTCTTTTCCATGTCCTTCAATACTTCTGCATTAATACATTTTCTAATATTACTCCTTAGCAGTACTTTACTCCTGATAGTTACGAACTAACCGACAAAACATAAGGATGCTCTTGTTACTGTTTTACCTTGTAATGCTAATTAGTGAAGGAAATTTGTTGATTTGGCTTCATATTCTATCACGTGCCTTGAAAAGCCTATAAAACATGTGAAAAATTAAACGGTATGTGAAATCATTAAACGACGTTTCTGTACTTAGTGCAAACGTGCGCTACCATTGGATGTGACGCCAACATTTACATACAAAGCGACTTCGTAGTGCGTCCGTGCGTAGAATTTATACAGTAGATTTGCTCCTAATTCTGGCTAATCAAATTTGATTTACGGTAGCTAGGTACTTCATTTTATGAATTTACATTATATATATTACATATAATTTGCATTATACAGCACTTCAGGCTGGTGGTTTTTTGAGACAATCCTAATACACGACGGGAATCATGAACCGGATTAGAGTACCCATTAAAAGCTTCGTCAGTAATATAAGGGATTGGGGTTGATAGTCCAGTATATTGTTCATATATAATGCATTAAATAACTTAATATGAATGTAATTTTTATTATTGAAACAGTATAAAATACTTGAAACATAATTTTGATACAGAAAATACACTTATGTTACAATATCGACATTTTACTGTGCGATTAAAAACGGATAAAAACACAGCATGCGTTACCCTTTTACAAAACATAACTTAGGCCTGGAGTACCAGTCTGTTTCAATTCATAATGTATGTTTGATTAAATTATTTATGTAAGCAAAACCTACCTGTCACAAAAGGTCACATTTACAAAATGTTCACCTAAAATTTCACATCCAACTGAGGTTCACAAACGACAAGGCCTAAAACATGTGACTCACCGCCAAACGTCATTCCTTTGAATGGACTAACTACTAGGTGAAAATAGGACCATAAATATAAATATTTTAGAAGCGTCATTTAAGCTTTCAATTATTTTTATCCAAATTCTAAACTCTAAATCACGAATCGAATCGGTGTTATGTATGTGTTTGTGTATAATATATTACAGTCATTATCGATTTTAAGGTGATATTTAAAATTCATTCAAACTTTTAGGTAATAAGAGGTAGTGCAGTAAGTACTGCATTGCAGGCGAATTGGGATGGCAGGACCCGACGGTACTTCTCGCACATATTACACCGTCGTAAAGTAAGAGCTATTCTGTTACATTTCTTGCGGTATGTGAGTTTAAGTTTGTAAGTCTCATATTCTTATATTGCTAGCTATATTTTCTATAAATTCTCGTACATTCGGTTAAAATGTCAAAGCGACATCGGTCTTAAGACAAGCTTATTTTGTTTTGATGCCACCTAGTGCCGTCGCTTGTCTGCAAAAAGCCAATTATCAACCTCGATATACTCATAGAACAATATAATACTTTTCAATAAAAGGGAAAGCAACTGTACAAAGAATAACATTACACTGACCAGAATTTTAAATGTATTTGTGTAAGGTTTCGATCTTGTTGGGGCAAAGGTACTTTTTCAGACGGACAGATCAAGCGGGAATCTCTTACTACGAGTATAAACACAATTATGTCTCTTCTCAGTGCGTTGTTTTATATTTATAACAACAACAGTCCATCTTACGTCAGTTCCCTAATAGAGCATGTAGGGAGATGCGACGCCACGTGTCATGATCCTTACATACCCACTGGCCCATTGGAGGGAAGAAGAAAGGGAGTGCTACGCATCTATATAACAATAACGCCACGTCCATGATCAACTATTGAACCGTTAAATGTCTACGATTACTCGTTTTCCCCCCAATATTATAAAAAATACCACAAAGCTCCGATTGAATTAATCATCATGGCAATTTCTAAATATAAGTACGAGGCGTTAAGAAAGTGTCTCCCAGAAGTATTTCATGAGGATCATGTGCGGTGGAAATCCATTAGTGTAACAGTCGTAATCCCTCCTAATCTACACCTGTCCTTATTATGTACCCTACCCAATGAATGTATAAAGTGCTAGTCAGTGACAGATCTAATTAATCTAAGTGGAAGCTTAAGTGACGTATCTCTCCTACATTTCGTAAAGTACCACTCTAGTGTTTGTTTAGTATAATTAAAATTTATTACAAAATTTGGATGAGAATTTAGTAATGAATATTACCCTACTGCAGTGATGAAAATTGTATTACCACCACCTGAATAGTGACAATGAATATTTTACAGCATAGGGAGACAATCAAGCTATTGGAACTATTTGGTGTCTGACGACACTCAACGAGATCAACATAATATACAGATGCGTTGCTCTTATTCACCCACACCCCCATTGTTTAACTGGTTATTCATATTCCTTACGATAGACGACAGAATACAGATCATTTTTATTCACGCTATATATCATGAGCATGATTGTTTATTTAAAGGTAATTCTTTCAAGTATAAAGTTTATATTCTGTTAAATATATATGAACTACAAAACACTTAGGCAGAAACTAAGTAAACTAACTTTATTAAGGATTTCTCTGTATTCAAGATGATTAATTTACTATTTTTTAATTAGACATAATATTATGCTCTTATCTCATAAGAACTTCGTACACAACACGTTTAATTGAAACTGAAAATCATCAAGTATAAGTGTCGCCCATTTGTACACAGATAGCAAATATAGTTTGCATGAACTATATTTGCTATCTGTGTACAATGGGTTTAGTTTTATAGAAGCTATGTTCCTTAATATTAGCAAAATTAATTTAAGTCACAGTCATAGTAATATCCCAGATAATAACGAAATAAATACAACGCGTGGTCAATATTAACACGCATTGATCACACATTTAATAACATCACCGAGGTGGGTTAGCAGCAGGCGAACACCAGTCACTACTATCTTGATAAATCACATTTGATTGGGAAGGAAACCTTGAGTCACGTCCAACTGCTCGTAATTCTCTTCTGATGAAATTCGTTGTGAGTCCTAAAGTAGCCAAAGTTTGTACGTCGTATTTCCTGCAATAGTTTGTCAAAGGACCACAAGCACTGGCGGCTGTCGATCCTGGAGCACGATGAAGAAATTAGCATCTAGCAGCGTTGTTCTAAAATCGTTTAGGCAGCAGTTTAAATTATTTAAATATTTTGAGTGGCGCAAACGTTTCTTTAAATGTTAACTTGTGGACTAATCACACCAGACTGTGCCAAGTACATACCTTAGAACTTGTGTTACATGTACTAAACAAGGGAAATTCTGTGTACGTACTTTTTTTATAAATTTAAGCAATTTTATATATTTAAGATTTTATTATAGAACCATTTAAAACCTAGGCGGGATTCAAACCCACGACTATGTCCTAATGGACTTGGCATACTCGCATATGTTACCACTGGACAAATCGGTTGACAAAGTTACTACAGTAAGTGTACTTGGCGGGTCATTGAAGCCATATATTCACTCACGTTTATTCCAATTGGTTAGTTTTTGATTCAGTATTTTTAAATTGGTCAGCGTTTTCGTAACTTCTGTAAAAGGACTAACAAGTGATTCAGATATATTTATAATATATCGATATAATTATCGAGAGTTGAAGAACTGGAATGGGTTAGGAAAGAATAGCAGCGCATCTAAATGCGGATGTGTGTGGGTGCTGA